>APFE030121176.1:0-52373 GCA_000404065.3 Pinus taeda
TATAGATATCAAATCCAGTGTTTCACATCAGCAAATTCCCAAAACTTGGATCTTTTAAGTGAAAAATAGCTATATTAAGGCTTTTTATAACACGTGTTGGCTAACCCATGATATTGCTAAGAGTCTACTACTCATTAAATCTAAAAAAGACTCTAGCTAACCTCCTAAGAGGAACTAGAAATCACTCAGGCAAATGGACGGTGTGTCGCTGCATATGGGAAGGGATCTCCCTCATGGGAAGAGGAGGAACACCCATGCTCAGGCCTTTGAATTTCCTCAAAACCTTTCATAGACTCTTCGCATCATCTCCATCTTAGGAAGCCGCCACACCCGCACCAGCTCCAGGTAGTTGGTCCCCCCGCCTTGCTTAGCGAGGCATACCCGCAAGTCGCACTGGTGCCAGATATTCGTCAATCAAGTGCTTCATATTAGCACTTGCTCATCTATAAAATCAAAAACATTACATAAACATTAAAAAGTTAAAAAATACTTTAAGTACTCTAAGAAATCTTCTTACCTTGAGGCCCCTAATGACTACCAGGTTCCAGCATCAAATTTCGATCTCCTATAAAGTCCATGCCTTCATAAGCATAGTCATCAATCATCATAATTTGGGCATTAAGCCACTGAAAGAAGTCATATTCAAATAAATGTCGGATTAAACCCCCCTCCAGTAGGAGGATCTAGCTAAGCCCATCACTCTTGGCCGTGTTCTCTAGGATCAGCCTGACCCAAGCTCATTTGTGGCCTCATCGCGGGAACTCTCTCAAGAAATAAGGACACAATGAGAGTACCAAACACAAATTTCATTTGGGTACGAGTCTTACAGGCTGTCAACTCTTCCTTTAGCTGGTGAAGAACTGCCTCACACTAGTTGTATATTTGAGGTTGTAAGTAGTCAATAGAAAGTAATAGTTGAGCCTTCGTCGCTACATGAGGAATCTTGGACCCCACCAAGCACATGATCATCCACAAAATGGCCCTCATGGGCCTTATCCTGATCTGCTCAATGGGGACCATGATGCTCACTAAACCACTGCCAGGTCTGTAGTGAGTTTAGACCAACTCGAGCATGGTTCGTGGATCTGTCCTATCTTCGATCAAGTTCACTGGTGCACCGCTACACGAAAAACCTGTCAGAAAGTATATATCATCTCTGTTGATCAACAACTCTTGATCCCCGATCCGGAACACCCCTTGGTGTTCATCCCACCGTTGGATTATCTACCTCAGAAGTTCTTCCTGACCCTCCATCAGGTCAAGCCTTGCATACTTCATCAAGCCACATCTTCACAAAGAAAGTATGCATGTTGGATCATTTAGCATATGTAGTTCCTCACTGTCATGATCTCTTTCTCTCCATAGGCTCATGATGATGGCCCCAAAACTACACAAAATCACCCAAAAATTAGTCAAAAAGATGGAGAAATGACAAATAAATCATATGTTAGGGTTTGAAAGTGTTCCCATGCTACCTAACACCCCTCCTTAGGGCCAACAGGTCATGCTAACGCAGACCCGCAGGTCATGAAGGGCGTTTAATGCTCCTTTAGACCTAAAAGGGAGTGTTAGTGCATACCATTGACTAGGTGTGGTGAAGTAAAATTATGAGTGCGGACACAAATGATTCCTCTAGCCCGATAATGGGTCTAGCCACAACCGATACATTCTATGGAAGATTTCCTTAGGTTAGAACCAATTAAGAGGGATACCTCTTAGTATGCTTATCCCGTTTTGGTGATTACCTTGCTTTCTTGCTCCACCTATCTCTTGTTTCCGTCTTCAAACACCTGAAACAAGTAAACAACAACAAAAAACAATCGTGATAATAGAAAAATTATAATTCAACCTATTTAACAAGTTAGGAAACATTAAGCCATGAACATGTAATATTACACATCATGTAGGAAATCAATTGATAGTTGCATATATATTGAATCAAGAAGAGATTACAACCATTGTCTTGATGTCGTCGTTCTCCTTCGATAAAACCAGGTCCCACACACTTCCATTAGCATTCCATGATGGCTTCAACAATGATAGTTTTGAGGCTCTTCCATTTAGGCTTCACACTAAACCAAATTCACACTTCTCCCTCACACAACTAGAAAGATACAACTATGAATAGCTTGTTGTTTACTCCAAAATTAATTACCACCAGCACACCAATATTAACACTACAACACTAGCTTGTGCTTGGGAAAAGGGACGTTTATATAGCATGAATGGATAGGATATGGTTCCTCTTCTCATGGGATAAGGTCTTATCTTTTGAGGTAGTTCCATCCTTATAGGGGAAAGGAGCCCAAATTGACATCCTTGACCCCATCTGGCTAAACCATTTACCAGACATCTGTTACGAAGCTTCTAGAGCTGGAAGCCTCGGCTCCTTATTTAAAAAACTTTCCATAAGAGGACCAGCACAACTGGAACAAAGCTCATCCACTCTGGTCTATGCTAGGGACAATGTTAATTCATGCATATCAGTGCGAGAAGGACAAGGGTCATTAGCACTGGCCTTGTAAACTGGGAAAATAGAATATTTGGGTGAAATGGTGCAAAAGGGAATTGTTCTACTCATGAAGAGGGACACAATGCGAGTTTTTCATGAAGGGAAAGCATGTAGGGTTCACTATAGAGGTCCTCTAGGATCAAGGAATCGAGAGTACAGGGACAATGACAAAATGCTATATAACAGATGCCCCCGAAAGCGTGAAGGCCGAACTAGAGTGAGGGATGAAATGCTTTCCACTGTGCAAAAAAGGTAAAGTGCATTATCCAATTCTTGAGGAAAAATAGGTCAAAATATTTACAAAACCTAATATTTCATGAAAAATTGAATAAAAGGGAGGAAAAGTAAATATTTTTTACCATTTAGTATTTTACATTGATGTGAAAGACTTTTTACTCACTTTTGCCTTAATTGTTATACAACAAATTATGGGTGATCCGAGAGGTCATTCGTCGATCCGCTAGTGACAGGTAAGATCCAAAGCCCTAAGCTTCACTTTCATACCATGTATTCCTATTTTTAACCATTTTTAAGATTTTTGAGGGAGGATTTGTCAAAAAAAAATCACCCTTGGTCGACAAGACTTCCGGGTACAGAATTGTGTCAGCTGAGGGTAATTAAAATGGCCTATCGCAACGTCAGCATAATTATTTTTAAAACAAGCGTGTTGGGGCCGTGAATAGGGAAAAAAATAATTTCCCCTCAAAACCACTGTTGGAATTTGAAAATTATGGGTCAAAAATGATTATTGACTTAAATCCATGGTCTTTGCAAGAAAGAATTGTTGAAAATGGTAGGCTGGAAATAATTTGAGCACAAGGATGCGGACACTGAGGTACTAAATGATCCAAATTGCCTGAACTCTTTAAGGCATTGTGGGCTCCTTAAATTATTTCTCACACCAAGGATGTCAGCCTAACCTTAATTTCTTCAGTACCTGATTAGTCTCTGGGACATAAATTTGGAAATAATCATCATTGGTGACCAAGAGCTAGAGTTAGAAACTTCAGACGTATATCTCATCACACGACTGTCCCAGAGAGGGGAACTAGTCAACTTATATGAGCCACGACCAATTTGGGCAAGCATATCCATGTTTCTTGCCAAACATTGCCCTGAAGCCCTCAAATCCAAGAGTAGAAAGATTGATATTGCCATCATTTGAAATCAAACACTGAGAGTGCTACTATTGACCATCAATAGAGTGGTGGGGTCCCAGGCAATGCATGAGAATAACAAGTCAAAATTCCTATATGCCATCGAATTCACAGCACCGATGATCTTCAATTGGGTGGAAGCCATGAAGATCAACATAAAACGCCAATTGGCCAAAGCTAAGGTAGGGAATCTAAAATAATTTTGCTTCGAATCCGTACTAGTGACCTTTTTCTTGGAACGGTTTCCACTATTCCAGTACCAATTGACTGAAGTAGATCCTCCAGTGCCACGTGACCCACGGATGGCCCTCTAGAGTCATTTGACACCCAATATCACTGATGGCCAACACATGTCAGACAAGCCTACCTTATTTTCATGGCTACCACGACAAAAGATTGTCGTGGAGGACTGTCCATACAGTGGCACTAACTTCTGTGGAGGTCTAGACATTCTGCTGCCAGATGGGGAGGATTTTGACGATGAAGGAAAAAAATAAAATTTTTTAATTTTGTGACTTTTTAATTGTTTTTGATATATATGTGTTTATAAAATTTCACTTTGTTAATTCATATTTTGGACCATAGCATCCTACTGTGACATTCCCAACAGCTAGCCACGTTGCCTCCCAATTTCATGTTATCGCTCCTTATCAGGAGGGGAGTGAAAATGAGGAGGAGATTTTGAGGAACATTGAGGGGTTGACTCATGGTATCCCGAAGTATGCTTGGATGCGAGACATTCCTTGCGAGTACTAGAGACACACAGTGGGAGTATCATATCGGATTCACTGATTGTTGTCTCGTGTTGAACAAGCCATGTCATGCTACCACGATCACCACACTAATTACTTACTATGTCCAACATTTACATTTTTGAGGCCTACGTGCCACAGATATATGAGGCCTATGAGCCGTCGATGTTATTTTAGACACGCATATTATTTTTTTTGGGTTTTAATGTATCAAACATTATCACCATATATATATGTATATGCTATATTTTCTTGCTTACTATGGTACAAATGATTTGTTTTATCTTTTCGCATGTTTCACAAATGTCAATCTAACACATAATTAGCTAATGCATATGTCAATGTATTCATGCTTCTAGGAATATGATGATATGTAATGTAATCAAAATGCCTTTCTAGTAGACGAACGCGGAGATACATTCTCATTATTTGAGGGTTTCTGACGTAATATTTCCCATTGAGTTGAAGGATGACAATCTTTGAATCTAGGTTGACAACTAACTCTCGAATGTCAAGAGAAATGGCTTCTGACAATAGTTCGATGACCGCACTGTATTTAGAAAACTTGATAGTTGTGCAACCTAAACAAATACCTTGAAGATCAATCAAATCACCATGAGGGTCATAAGTAGCCCACGCTACGGAGGATAGGTTCTGGGTACTACGACAAGCACCATGAAGAAAACTGATGTGGAGAGTCACAAACATCTTCAAAGCAAGGAAAACATTGTAAACAGGAAAGTTGTTTGAAAACTCACACACCAAACCACACTACACAAAAATGAATGGCACACTAATGTACACAAGTAACCATGCAAGATGACCTAAGTATAGTACTTCTTGAGAGAGTCCATGCTGGGACTTTGGTAATTGATCAACATAGATGAACACTTGATTTTTACCATTGTCATAACAAGTAAGCGTTGACTTGGCAAACTAACAGAGTAGAACTCATATAAGGCATTTCCCCCATGACCCCTAGGCGAGGGAGGGTTACAAATCGGATGACAACCCCATTGCAATAATGGGAAATGGGAAAAGACTCGAGGAGGGAGAACAATCCTAAATCCATGAAGGGATAAAGGTTCCCTCTATTGAAAGAGCTTAAAATCGTAGGCAAAATTGACATGTCAATAGATATATGAGAAGATAACTCTTCGAGACTGGTGGACATGACCACCAGGTGAGGCAGGAACGAGGAATGATGATGAGTATCGGTCAAGGTGGTTCCTCAAGAGAAATTACTTCCATGATACCTTCATTAGTAAATGTCTCATCTAAGGGAGCAAGAGATTCCAAAGTGCTAAGCCATGGGGATTGAGAATACATATCAAGAGAGGTCTTCAAAACAGAAGAATCAGAGGATATAGAACATGAGGCCAAAACAATTTCCACTTAATTAATTTTGTCAGTACTAAGTGGCATAACCTTGCCCCAGGTATCATCACAAGCTGGTGAAGGTATGACACAAGGGTCAGATTTGATTGAGACCATGTTGACAGAGGCAACATGAGGAGGTGTGAGCGAAAAAATTCCCATTAAGGAAGAATATTTAAAAAGACCTACTGCCACACTCTCATAGGGAGAACCATTGTGCTTGACGTATAGAACATTTCCATCTGAGGAGCAAGAGGAAAAGAAGGACAGATGGTCAACAGTGACAATATTCCTTTGGTGGGGAAAGGAAATCACGCAGAATAGGGAGGAGGCTACAACATACATAGCATGGGTCTAGCTCCGGCAAAGTAGAAGATTATAATTGATATTGGCATCAACAATAACAACCTCGTCTTGTATTGTCTTTACCTCTAAAGTAATGGAAAGGTTAGGTAAGACATCAAAGGGTCACGAATCGCGCTGATCGAAAGCTTCCAAAGTGTTCAGGGATTCGTTCAAAGCTGGAGAACCAATGGCCTTCCAGAATGCAATTGACATGATGCGGGTGGAAGCACCTTCATCAATGACAGTCCTGTGGATGGTCTTCTCATTGACGATTACCTAAATGAGAAAGGAAATCTGATGAGGTAGGCATGGAACATGGTTCTCTAGATCAAAACATATCAAATTGGAATTGGTGGGACAATACCCTCGATAGTTGAAAACAAATATTTTTGCTGTGATGTGAAGCTTTGGAGCACCTCGAGAGCTGACATACTTGACGGCACCTGAGCCAAGTCCTCAACAAGATTATAGTGCTGAGCGGCTCGAGCGTTGGGATTGTACGAGGATTTCCTTATCACACCTCGACAGGGTGGCCAAATAGCGGAATCAGGGCTGGGGAAACCGATATGAAGAGGGCCAGAACTCATAACAGAAGAAGAAAGGGTGGCTTCTTTCTCTTTCTTAGCTATCAGAGTAGGAGTTCAGTTATCTTTTGATCTAGTAGCCACATTAATAGGCATGCTCATCATGAACACTTGAGATCCTAAGGAAGCAAAGGATTGAGGTTGGTCTACCATTTGGGTCTACTGAGACTAAAATGGCTCTTTTAGGATAGCTTGGGTCCCTTTGAGCAAAATAATTACTTCAAATCTTTGAGGAAAATCCTTGGTGTAGTGATCCTCCTCACAAGTGAGGTAGTGATACTTAGGTTTCCATTCTGAAGACTCACCAACAAACAATTTAGGAGGACCCCGTTTTGGGGCATTGGCTTTACCCTTGCCTTTTCCTTTCTTCTTACCTTTCGAGGATTTTTCTGTTGCAGTAATTTACACAACGTGGACCTCTAAAGTTTTACCAGGGCTAGGTGGATTTTGAGAAGAACTATTGGAAACAATGTTTGAGACCGAATTCTATTTGGAAGAATATTTAACAGGGTTTTGGGACACTAAACCAATGACTCCATCAACAGGGGGTGTAGCCTGTGACTTCGATGTCGTGGGATCGAATTATGGCCGTGAAGCATCCGGTAATAACTCATACAAAGTGCTAGAATGAGAGTAAACTAGATCTAAGTACTGGGCATGAGAAATGGCTTGTGCTTTGGTAACACACCCACCCATAGCTATATTACAAGCAATCGGGGCCACTAATGACTTAGTGAACCATTCAGTGAGCAAATGATCAAAAATCTTGAATTTGATTAGGCAATGTCTACATCTCCATTCATGGATGTGATCAGAGATGTGTGTTGCAGTATCTTGCTTAAGCGATGTGAGCAAATAGGTGTCAGTTTCATAGTGAATCAGTAGTTGGAAATGCGTGAGGAAACCCATGGCTAAATAGTTAAATTCATGGTAAGTAATTCAAGGAAGCTTGATGTACCATTTGGTTGTAGCACCTGTGGGGGTTCATTGGAAAAGACAGAGATGAATGGAATCGTCAACATAAGAATTCGAAGATCACCAGAGGTGATATGTCATCACATGGGCTTGAGGATCTTCTTTTTCTTTCCCATCAAATTTTGGACAATTTCTCAGGATCTTGGGTGGAATTGGAGGCCAGTATGGTGAATGAAGAATTGGATCATCTATAAGGCAAGACACATATGGAAACTCTAGTGTGGCCAAGAAATAAAATTGAGTATTAAAAGGCATTGGAGGTCAGTAAGGAGGTCCAACCAGAGGAGCCCATCCCTGCTGGTAAGAATTTTGGCCCCATAGTGGGGGATTTTGGCCATATGGCATTTGATTCTGCCCCCATTGTGGGTTACCTTGACCATAGGGAGGATTTTGACCTTGAATGCCTTGGATTTGTCTACTCATAGGTTATTTATAAGCAACATACGGGTTAAGAGGTTATTGAGACTATTGACCTTGGGCATATGGGTATTGTACCTGTTGTCCCTGAACATACAGGTGGTGAACTTGATTCCACCGAACAAGAGGATTTTGAACCTGGTCCCCTTGGGCATAAGGATTATACACTTGTTGCCCTTGGACATAGGGATTTTGTAGCTACTGCGCTTTACCAAAAGGATTCTATACCTATTGACCTAGGACATTAGGGTTTTGTACCTGTTGATATGTATATAAGGGTTTCTGTTGCCCGGGTTAGTTTTGTTGTTGCAAGGGTTGTCCTTGCGATTGCAAAACTTTTCCCTAGGGCTACAGAGGTTGGCCTTGCAAGGACATGGATTGAGAGGTTAATGGAGTGTAGTGGCCAATCTAGGGTGCTATATTAGACTAGATTTATTATCAACCAGGGTAAGTAAACTTCGAGGCACGTGTCTAAAGTCTATAGACATAAAGGATTCCTAACTAAGTGTTTATTATGATAAGCTACAGTACTCCTTTACAGAAGGTTAAGATATGTTTCCTCTCACCTTAACACTCAGATCACGTAATTTATCTAACTGTCCTAAAGGTACAACGTATTGCTAGACTAAGATTGTAATCCTCTTACAAGGATGCTATGCACAAAAGCTCTGTCTAGTTAACATTTAAGCATTCATGAAAAATCAAAAGCACACTGAATTTTAAATGGATGAAAACATAGTCTATGGAGATGCTTTAAAATATAACGATGGATCAAATATCTTACAAGATATGGTTCAATGATCTAACGATAAAATCTTCAAGCTATCACAATAAATACCATTTGTGAGAATTTCTAATCAAATCGACAAAATCATAACCATGGAAATAACACTAAACACTATGCACACTATTCAAATTCAAAAACTGCTAAGGAAATGAAATTAACAGTATACCAATCCACGCAAGGCCCATCCATGCTTCAATGGAACACTGAAGTAAACTCAAGCAACGAGAGTATTAACGCATAAACGCTATTAGATTAACATGGTCACTGTAATTAAGTTCTGAAGATTGCAATCACATACAAGAGTTTTGTTCTCAAACAATACACAGAGATAATAATCGTAACTATTTTTGAAAAAAAATAATACACAGTGTTTATCTGCTTGTCCCTATCTGAATCGAATGTACATTCATTAAGCAGATTTTCTGCTTTTACAATGGAGTGATTTTTGGCCATTTCTAATCTAAACCGATTTCCAAAAACAAAACGAAACTAGTTTGGGAAACCATGGCTTTTTACTGCCTTTGTAACCAAAAGGCTGGGGTTTGACCAGCGTTGACCGCATAACCAATAGCTTTTGATTTGCTGTAGAATCAATTTTTCACCATGCATGTACATTCCAGGTCTCGTTCCTATCCATTGATTTGGCTTGCCTATCATGCCACGTGTCAAATGATAAACCATTTACACGATGTTTTGACTTCCTGTAATATTTTTGTTGAAAATTCCTAATTTCTAACATAAAAATTCATACATTAACTTTAATGTAAACTAACAACTATAATGCTACTAATTAATCAATTTCGATGGATATAAGGGGTCTATGGAGGAAAAATATAGACAAATGATGGTGTTTATAGAAGAAAAAGATGGTAATGGAATGGTACCAACATCTCCCCCAAGCTCAATGACTTACCATGTCCTCATGCTAATCCTGGTGCGCTGCCTCTATAGTCTGTTCCTGCCTATACCTCTGCTGCTTTTAACAATGCATGTATGTTCTTCTTAGCTTGGGCATATTTTTGAATGTGGATCTCATGTTTCAAACTCTTGTATTTCTCCTTGACAACTTTCTTTTGAGTATACCATTTGGTTGCCCACTTGCAAATGTCAGTTTGTTCAGCCTTGAGCTCTTTGATTTGCTCCTTAAGCTTCTCATTCTTCTGCTGGGTTTTCTTACTCTGAGTTTTCAACATCTCGTTCTCCCTCTTGATGACTTTCTCCAGCATGTTAGCCTCCATCCATTCTTCTTCTAACTTTTGAATTTGTTTTTCCAGCCTCCTTTGTTTCTTGATTGCAGGTGGTGACTCTTTTCCTTGCCTATTGTTGCTCTCAACCTCCATTTTGGCTTTTGGTCTAGGCTGTGAGTGAGCACTGCTCTCGATGTCCATCGATGAATGTGCATTTGATTCTGGTTGATCTTCTTGTGGCTGGGTCTTTTGTGCTCTCTTGGATCTTCTTGTATATGTAGTGAAAATTTTATCTTGCTCCATTTTCTGGGCAACCTCTTGCCTCATCTTTCTCGTCCTCACACTACTGCTAGGTGGAGGGACATTGCTTGATTTGTGTACAGGGATCTCTTCATCAATGTCAAGCATAAATCTCGAGTGCTCTTACTGTTCTTGCTCATCTTGTCCATCATTGATTTGATTGGCAACCAGAAATTCCTTCCATGTCTTTCCCTTTTTCCGCACTTAAAATTCAATGAGAATTTTAATTAACCCGAAATGATACAAGCTTTTTTCCTCATTACCCTTTTGCTTTTGGATAGTTTTTGATATCTTGGTCAAGCCCTGCAAGAGGAAATATGGTAAACTAGTGGTGCACTGTCCTTTTAAATGTAACAAGAGTTTGACGAGGTATAAATGGATTATGTTGTAACGACCCTCACATGTAACAAATTTTTGAATGATATACACCATTTCATCCCATGGATGCATCAGCCAACTCCTAGGGACACCCTTCTTCCAGTTAACAGATGAAACCCTCGACCTGGACATGAATCGGGTCCATGATTTTTCCTTGAATTGTTTTGCTTTGAAGTATTTTTCTCCTTCTGGGCTGATCCCCAAGGATTGTGCTATGGTGTCTTCTGAGATCCTAAATGAGAAATTTCCTAGTAATGCTTTCTCCCCATTAAATGTAAAGGAAAACTATTTAGTTACTTCCTCATTGCTCCCATTAAACTTCTCCAAGAAGGGTAGCCATTGTTTTTATCCTAAAATTGCAATACGGTCATCATGGTACTCAGAACTATCAAATGTGTTTGGCTCTACTCTATTAGTCATTTTGACATAGAAACTCCTGCTCTAACCCTCTTCGTTTATGCTTAATAATTTAACAAGGATCTTTTGGTTTGTTACGTTTGTTTTTCACTCCACACAACCGACCTGGTAGCGCCCTTTGTTCTTTGAGATTAGCTTCTTCAATGGCGTAGGCAGCGACCGGATGACTATCCTTGAATTATGGCAGAGGTGGAAAATTTTGAGCCCAATTATTGTGCTTTCCTTTCGTAGCTCGTTGTTCTCGGCCTTTGTTTTTGAAATCACAACACTTGAATTGCTAGTATGGAACGCTCTTTTTACAACTAAGAATGAAATGGAATTTTAACAACCGACTTGACCCAATTTATTGTAATAATAACAGAGTGTATTCATATTTCAATGGGAAAGGAGTAATTGTACTGGGTTGTATGAGTACCATCATGAGAACGTCGTAAGCATGTATGGAGTACTGGAGTATAATAACGGATAGTTGTTTGCATGAGTCGACTTGGTCAAACGATCATGTTATAACTTGGACGATTCAAAAACAATGAATGAAATCGTGTAACATTTGGCTTTCCGATAATTCACCACCTGTCCCTTGCTCATTAGTACTTGGCCAAATAGGGAGATGTTGGACCGATAGTAAGGTTTGATGGCCGATGAGGAATTAATAACAAGGCTGGGAGGGTGGTATAATAGAGGATTTAAAAATCGTAGGAGGAGTATGGGGATAGGCTAGAGTGTTGGGAAATGATAGGAATTAGGAATATGACAAGGGCAATGGATATATAGGTGTTTTCAAAATTGATCATAAGCAGTCATAGTCATCACATTTAACACTAAAATAATCTAAGAATTTAAATGTTAAAAATAAAAATTACAACAATACATTACACTTTTATTGGTTGATCAAGGGTTGAGTTGGCATGCATAGGTAGGACTGGTCTTTCTTGTTCAAATATGACTAATCTTTGCTTTCCATAACAAGTCCCTCTGAGATGAATTTGGATACAACAGGTCCCTCTGAGGTCTGGAGAATGTTTGTGTAGCTTCTTTGAAATCTGGAAAAGAACTATGTGTGTGCAGCTTCCTTGATCTTTGGTGTTTGATGGAGCCTCGGTGATAAGCAACCTTTGAATCTTTGTTGAAACTTTGTTGAAGCTTTATTGAATTAGCTTGAGATAGCAGTCTATAACAGGTACCTTTGATGTTTTTTGAACAGGTCCCTCTAATGTTGGTGCTGGTAACATGGTCTTTTGAATAGGTCCCACTGCATAGTGCTTACACAAGTCCCTCTAATTAGAACAAAGACAAAAACAACTACTTTATTGAAATACTGAAGTGCTGAAACAAACTCTTTGAGAATTTACAATGAGGAGATAAACTCTTTGAGAATTTACAATGAGGAGATGAGATAAGAAAAAAAAAATGTTGATGCTTCTCCCCCGCTAAAGCTTTGACTTGTCCTCAAGTCATTATTGAATCGATGAATCAACAAGAAACAAAAAGAACGAGGAATTCTTACTGGCCAAAGAATTGGTTTTCAAGTAGGAATTCTGGGTTAGAGTGTGCCAGAGTATGGTTGTCACATCTAAACCATTATTATTATTTTCTTTTAACTTTCTTCTTATTTTTTTGTTTGTTTGTTTGTTTGTTTGTTTGCTTGTTTTTTTTTAATTTCTAAATTGAAATGAAATGAGCTAAGGTAGAGATACTACAACTGAAGGCTACAATATCTCAACCTCCCTTTGCTAAGAAATAGTTTGAAGAAAATCCTCCTTGGTGATGGGCTTATGATAGAGTTTCAATCTATGGCCATTGACAAGAAAGGGGTGACCTTCTCCATCAATGGTAATAAGCTTGACTGACCTATTCTCATAAACTTGAACTATTTCATATGGGCCCATCCAATGTGTGGTAAATTTGGCTTTATGATCTCTGAATTTAGAGTCAAAGAGTAAATCCCAGTCTCCTTCTTTGAACTATTTCTTTTTGATATGTGCATCATGCCACTTCTTCCTTTGTTTTTGCATTAGGAGTGTTGTCTCCTCTGCTTGCTGCCTCATTTCATCCAGCTGGTTCAACTGATGAATTATTTCTTGTTGTGCTTCATTAAGATCAATTCCCAAATCTGCAGCCATCTTAAAAGTATGTATTTGAAACTCAATAGGAAGAATTACCTCTTTGGCATACACCAATTGATATGGTGTAAATCATGTAGTATTCTTCCACGTGATTCTATAAGCCCAGAGTGCATCTTTGAGCTTCTCTTCCCAATTCTTTCTGTTCATTGCTACAGTCTTAGTGATAAGTCCTTCCAATGTTTTATTTGTGGATTCCACCTGGCCATTGGCCTGTGGATGGTAAGGTGTACTTCTTCTGTGCTCGATTTGATATTTTTCTCTGATGCCCTTAACTAACTTTGAAGTAAACTGAGTACCTTGATCTGTTACTATCTCCCTTGGTACTCCATACCTTACAAAAATTTATTCAAAAAGGAAGTTTACCACTATTTGTTCAGTTGCCCGGACTAGTGCTTTGGCTTTAGCCCATTTTGTCATGTAATCAGTACATACTAGGATGTACTTCTTACCATTGGAAGTTGGATTAATGGGTCCTATGAAATCTAGAGCCCATTTTTCAAATGGCTCTAGGTGTATTTGAGGCTGAAGAGGAATTTCATTTGTAGCTATTGGCCTACCCATTCTTTGACAACTATCACAACTCTTCACGTACTTCTTGGAATCATTAAAAATAGATGGCTAGTAGTATCCAAGACTAAGAATCTTGAATGATGTTTGTTTAGTTGCAAAATGCCCACCACACGGTTCATCATGGAAAGATTTTAAAATATCAATTATTTCATCATTTCTTACACATCGTCTAATAATCATATCATAACCAGTGTAAAATAAATCGTCATTAACCCATGAGTATCAAGCACTTTGTTTGATTAGCCTCTTCTTTTCCTTTGGAGTAAAATGTGGAGGTGTTCTTCCTGTGGAAAAATAATTGGCCAAGTCAACACACCAAGGATTCACTATTGAAATTGCAAACAAATGTTCATCTGGAAAATAATCTTCGATCGTAACAACCTCACCTTGATTTTTCAGTCTAGAAAGAAAATCTGCCACCTGATTCTCCTTACCTGGTCTATCTAACACTGTGATGTTAAATTCTTGTAACAATAACAACCATCTGGTAACTTTGCCACTAGTTACTAGTTTATTCATCAAATTCTTAATGACAGAATGGTCAGTATGTACAAAAAACTCATAACCAGTTATATAATGTCATAATTTATTCACATCATGTATGATTGCAAGCATTTATTTTTCTGTGACTGTGTAGTTTGATTCTGTAGGTGTTAGATTTTTACTAATGAAATAGATGGCATAATGACAAGACTCCTCTTTTTGGCCTAATGAGGCACCTACTGCAGTATCAGATGCATCTGTAAAGATGTGAAATGGTAGGTTCCAGTTAGGTCCTTTTAAGACTAGTGTGGTTGATAACTTTTCTTTGAGTGTCTCAAATGCTTGCTGACAATTATCATTCCAGTTGAAGGTACATCTTTGCCTAGAAGCTTAAACAAAGGTAAAGTTATTCTACTAAAATGTTCAATAAACCTTCTGTAATAGCTTGCATACCCAAGAAAACCTCTTACCTCTTTTTGAGTCTTCGGAATTGGCAAATTGACAATGATCTGGATTTTTGATGGATCAACTTTAATGCCTTGAGAAGAAATATAGTGTCCTAATACTATCCCTTCATTTAAGATCATAAAACACTTTTCGTTGCTCAAGGACAGATTAGCTTCAATACATCTCTTCAAAACTTGTTCAAGATTCCTTAATGCATGCCCAAATGAATCACCATACACTAAAAAATCATCCATATAAACTTCAACACAATCATGAACTAAATCAGCAAAAATAGCTAATACAGCTCTCTGAAATGTAGCTGGAGCATTGCAAAGTCCAAATGGCAAAACATTATAAGCATAGGTGCCCCAAGGACAAGTAAAAGTGGTTATGTCCTGGTCCTCTAAGGCTATCCTGATCTGGTTGTAGCCACTGAAACCATCAAGAAAAGAGAATGATGATTTCCCAGCTAACGTGTCTAGCACTTGGTCAATAAATGGTAGTGGGAAATAATCTTTGAGGGTTGCTTTGTTCAATTGTCTGTAATCAACACAAATCCTCCACTTACCATTTTTCTTGGGCACTACTACCAATGGGGATACCCACTGACTGTCAAAGATAGGATTGATAAAATTGACTTTTAACAGTTTTTGTAATTCCTCTCTAACAATATCCTAAAGCATGGGCATGGGGTTCATTCATCTCTGTGGTTGCCTCACTGGTTTGATATTACTATCGGTATAAATATGGTGAGTGCATGTTTCAGGGTGAATTCCGTGCATATCGGTGTAGTCCCAAGCAAATGCTTTTTGGTATTTTCTCAATAAATGAATCAATTTCTCTTCCTGAGATGAGTCTAGGTGAGTGCCAATATTCAAAGTTTTTCCTGGACAAATCTCTATGGTCTTGCTCTGTGTGTTGGTGATAGATTGGATAGGAAAAATGTTGTGAAATGTTCTTTGCAAATAATGAATGGTGCATGTTTCCTGAAAATTTTGTGCCAAAATTTCATCTACAGCATGGTATTGGTCATTTCTCAATTCTTCGGAAACATCAGGTTGAGAAAGGAACAATTCTACCAAATCATCATTATTATGTTCTTGAAAATCATAGATTTGGTTGATGCTGAAACAGATTGAACCTTCTGCCTATCCTTGTATTTATGATCAAGCCATACAATGTGTGCTACTGCTGGTGATTGTGCTGATGGGTAAAGAGTGAGTTGTTTTCTTTCATTCTTGTTGAAATTATCATATTACCCCGATCTACATCCTATGAATGCACCAGCAGTTTGCTAAACCATGGTCTACCAAGGAGATAGGGTGTCCTCCTTAAATTGGATTTTGACTGGAGAACTAAAAAGTCCACTGGATACTCCCAAGAGTCCAGTGAAACAATTATGTCCTCCAAAATCCCTTCAGGAATCACTTTAGACCTATCAGCAAGTTCTAGAACAATTGTTGTGTGCTGCAAGTTTGTGAGTTGGAGTCTTTTCATGGTTTCAAGAGTCATCACATTTATTGCGACCCCAAGATCAATAAAGGTGTTTGGAATATGTATGTTGTTAATGATTGTAGTGACTCTGGGAATACCAGGATCAACATACTTTTCCATTGAAATGGCGTTTGTCATAAGGCCAGCTAAATGTCCAATAACATGAATGGTTTGTGGATCAACTCTTTTCCTAAAAGGCTTTTTAAGGCACAGTTCTCTGATGGCTTTAGTATATATGGGAATGTCTTTTATGGCTTGTAGTAGCAGAATTTTTATATAGACATTCTTTAGCTCATCTAAAACATCAAACTGTGGTATAGACATGGGAAGTTTTGTTTGGACCAATCGGTCTAGAAAAGATGGTGGATGCAACGGTTGCATTTGTTTGTGTTTGATGTCATCATTTGGTTTCCTTTGAATGGGAGTTTCATTTTCATTTTCTTCGTTTTCTCCTTGTTTTTCAACTGCTGGAGATTATTTGTGAAGTACCTTACCAGACCTCAAATTGATATTTTGCAAGGGTAATGTGGGATATGAGGGTCCCTCATCTACATTGTAAGCTGGTCTCTCTGCTCTGTTATTTGGATTTGGTACAGGTTGAGCAGGGATTTGAGTAGGTCTAGGAGGTTGTGGGTTAGATGGAAGTTGTAATTGTGGTGGATTTATTGGTGGAGGAGCAGGCAATGCTTGTTGAGTGGGTTGGGGTTGATGTGGGTAAACAATTTGCTGCTGAGGATATTGTTGATATGATTGAGGATATGGTGAATATGGCTGATGGTATTGTTGATATGGCTGCGAATATGGTTGGTATGGTTGAGGGTATGGTTGATATTGTTGAGAGTATTGTTGAGATGGTCTGCATTATTGTTGTGGGTAACTTTGGTGCTGCCATGGCATGGGTACATTCCATGAATTCTGAGCATACATCTGATCATGTGCAGGAAATTGCAAATTCTGGTTTGGGAACATACCTTGAGGTGGAGGCCTTGGCTGTCATGGTCTCTTTGCTTAGCTACCACATTACAATTCTGCAAAACCTTGACTTTAGAGCAATGAAATATATCATGATTTTCAGGACAAAAGGCACAAACTTGAATGTTTTCTAATGGGCAATCTTTTAAGGCATGTTTCTTTCGGCATTTTGGACAAAAGATAACCATCATTTGATCTTCCTCTTCTTGTCGTTTCTTAGCTTTAAGAGTGTCAATTTGAGTCCCTAATGTACTCAACAGATTTGTTTTGAATTCCTCTAACAAATTTCCTATTTCAGCTTGTGTGACACTTGCTGAAGCAGATTTTGTGGCTTTGGATGATATGGTTCTCTTTCCAATTTTGGCTTTGCTCCTAGAATACTTTTCACATAAATCAGCAATCTCTTCGAAAGGTAAGGTGGAAATATCGCCTTTGCCCATCAAATTAAGATCATCTAAGAATTCCTCTCGAATGCCCTTCAAAAATATTGTTCTAATGAGATCAAGAGTCATGGATCGATGTTTTGATTTTTGTAAATTGTAAGCAAATCGTTCCAAGTACTCTTCTAAACTTTCATCCTCTTGTTGATTCATCCTAAAGATATCATCTTTAGAATCCTTTGATCTACAATAAGGTTGGTATTTCCTTAGGAATATTCTTCTCATGCCATCCCAATCAATTGCATGCTCAGAATGTCCCATGAACCATCTTAGTGCTAATGCCTTTAATGTTGTTGGGAAGAGTCTAAGCCTATGGGCATCATCTGTGTAACCATATGTTCGACATACAATGTCAAACTCAAACAAGAATGAATCTGGATCTTCTGAAGCCATGCCATAAAAGTTTGGTAACACAGAAGGAGGTATGTTTTTCATTTTTATTTCCTCATCATGATTGTCCTCTAGTTCGTGGATAAGAAATTTAAAGGTTGATTCTTCCTCCTCTCCTTGATCTTGTTGTTGTTCAGGAGTGGGTCTTCTTGCTGATCCTCCTCCTTCCTCAACCATTCTTATAGATTCCTCTGGTGATTTGATTGCTTGTTCAGTATCACTCGTTCCAAAGAGTTGTTCTAGAGATAGTTGAGTTATTTTTCTACTTTCTCTCTTTGTAGAAGATTCAGGGAGATGTTTCTTCTGAGATTTGTGTACCAATAGGATTTGTCTCTCAATAAGTGTAAGTCTTTGGCCTGATTTGTGTTTATCCTCTAATTTTTGTATGATGATCTCCTCAGCTAATGTTGTGTGTTCAGTTTTTCCCAAAGGGTCTGCTCCTAGTGATAGGTTAGTTTTTGGATGGGGGGTTTTTGTGAATCTACCTCTATTATCTCTAGATCTAGGTATAAGAAAACATGACTTCTAAAGTGACAATCAAATCTATGTTGTGTTTTTGTTTGTTTTTGTTTATTTAAATTTTTTTATATTTTGATTTTTTTCGAAATCCTCTAACTACGCCTCTCCGACAACGACGCCAAAATGTAGTGGCCAATCTAGGGTGCTAGATTAGACTAGATTTATTATCGACCAAGGTAAGTAAACTTCGAGGCACGTGTCTAAAGTCTATAGACATAAAGGATTCCTAACTAAGTGTTTATTGTAATAGGCTACAGTACTCCTTTACAGGAGGTTAAGATATGTCTCCTCTCACCTTAACACTCAGTTCACCTAATTTATCTAACTTTCCTAAAGGTACAGCGTATTACTAGACTGAGATTTTAATCCTCTTACAAGGATGCTATGCACAAAAGCTCTGTCTAGTTAACACTTAAGCATTCATGAAAAATCAAAAGCATACTGAATTTTAAATGCATGAAAACAGAGTCTATGGAGATGCTTTAAAATCTAACGATGGATCAGATCTTTTACAAGATATGGTTCGATGATCTAACGATAAAATCTTCAAGCTATCACCATAAATACCATTTGCAAGAATTTTAATCAAATCGATAAAATCATAAACATGGAAATGACATTAACGCTATGCACACTACTCAAATTCAAAAATGATAAGGAAATGAAATTAACAGTATACCAATCCACGCAGGGCCCGTCCACGCTTCAATGGCACACTGAAGTAAACTCAAGCAACGAGAGTATTAACGCATAAACACTGCTGGAGTAAAACTGTGACTATAATTAAGTGTTGAAGATTGCAATCACATACAAGAGTTTTGTTCTCAAACAATACACAAAGATAATAATCGTAACTGTTCTCGAAAACAAAATAATACGCAGTTTTTATCTGCTTGCCCCTATCTGAATCGAATGTACATTCATTAAGCAGATGTTTTTGCTTTTACAATGGAGTGATTTTTGGTCATTTCTAATCTAAACCGATTTCCAAAAAAAACAAACGAAACTGGTTTGGGAAACCATGGCTTTTTGCTGCCTTTGTAACCAAAAGGCTGGGGTTTGACCAGCGATGACCGCATAACCAGGAGCTTTTGATTTGCTGTAGAATCGATTTTTCACCATGCATGTACATTCCAAGTCTCGTTCCTATCCATTGCTTTGGCTTGCCTGTCATGCCATGTGTCAGATGATAAACCATTTACAGGATGTTATGACTTCCTATAATCTTTTTGTTGAAAATTCCTAATTTCTAACATAAAAATTCATAAATTAACTTTAATGTAAACTAAAAACTATAATGCTATTAATTAATCAATTTTGATGGATATAAGGGGTCTATGGAGGAAAAAGATAGACAAATGATGGTGTTTCTAGAAGAAAAAGATGGTAATGTAATGGTACCAACAAATAGATTGATATCCTTGATCTCATGAGTAGAAGTGATGTATACCAATTATCATTTGAAGAAATTTATGAAACATGCAAACACATATCAATAGGAAGGGCAAGAGTAAGTAAATCAACATCAAGATCAGTATGTCAAGCTAAACCTGGAAATTTGTTTGATGAATTTAAAAAATAAATTCTTAGAAATCTAACCAAACAAGTAGAAATGTTAGGAATACAAAATGAGCAAAAAGAAGATGTTGATATTTGTGTTTTCCGTGCAGAATCACATGATGTTAAATATTTCCCCTCATTACTGAGGTTGAAGGAAGTTTACCAAGAGGATAATGAAGCAAGTCAATTGCCAATGGAGCTATGTTATGTAGCTCTCAGAGAACCATGGCAGCCTATTCAACCTAATATGATTCAAGAACCTAATGCGCAATTTCAAGCTTATGCACATCCATCTCAAAGTAATTGGAACACACCCTTCCTTTGGCCATCTTGGCCATCTCATCCCCGAAACCAATATTGGAAACAAAGTTGGCAAGGAACTTATGGGAGCCATCCACAATATACTCAATGTTTTCCTCAATATCCTCCATACCCAACTCCATGTTATCCCTACTATCCACCTCCACCACAACCACAACCCCAACCACATCCATCTCAAATATCCACTCCCACTCAACTACCTGTACCACCATTTCCAAACCCACAACAGTGAAGTAGCCCAACCCACTTACTGAGGTACAACACTTCCAAATATTTCCTCTTGATCTCAATGGTATTCATCTCAGCTCAGGAAGAATATTGCAAAAAAGAGATTTTATTGATATCATTGAAGGACCACATCCAGAAGAAGAATATTCAAATGAGAATACCAAAGAAGAAGATTGCTTATCCTATTACATCAGTGTAGAGGAAAGGTAAGAAGTTTGAATGGACATATGAGTGTGAGGCCAGTTTTGAGCAGCTTAAGTAGTTGTTGACACATGCTCCAGTGTTAAAGATCACAGATCTGGAAAAAGAATTTGTAGTATGTATAGATGCTTGCAAGGGAGGACTTGTTGGGGTCCTTACGTAGGAAGGACAAGTAGTGTGTTATCAGTCACGAAAACTTAATGAGCACAAGCAGAACTATCCAACACATGATCTTGAGTTGGAAGCGATCATTCATGCATTGAAGATGTGGAATCACTATCTTCATAGCAGTAGGTTTGTATTGATGAGTGGTCACATTGGATTGAGGTATCTATTTGACCAAGAGAATCTGAATGCTAGGAAAGCTAGATGGTTGGCCATGTTCAATGAGTTTTATTTTGAGATCAGATACATCAAAGGAAAGGAGAACAAGGTTGCAGATTCTCATAGAAGGATGATACAGGTAAAAATATAGCAACTATGAGTTCCAATGGGATATATCTGTATGATAGGATCTTGTAGGCAAGTTAGAAGTATGCCAGGTATATGGAGATTTTGCATAGGTTGCAATAGAGTACATGTACAGGTACATGTAGTGGTATAGGTACATGTACAAGTAGTGGTACATGTGAAGGTAAAGGTGCATAGGATGTGTACTACTATCTTAAAGCGGATGGATTGGTTAGGTTTAGAGACAGGATATATGTGCCAGACAACAATGAGCTCAAGAAGGTGATCTTGAGGAAGTTTAATTTGAAACCATATTAAGGTCACCCAAGCTATCAGACGACATTGATCGCAATGAAGAAGTTCTATTATTGGCCAAATCTGAAGAAGGATATAGCACAGTTTGTGGCTAGTTGCTTGGATTGTCAGCAGGTGAACACTGAGTGTAAGCATCCACGTGGATTGCTACAGCCGATTGTCATTCCAGAGTGGAAATGGGAGGTCATTTCCATGGACTTTATCACAGAGTTTCTGAGGGAAGGGAGACAACATGATTACATCATGATTTTTGTGGACATGTTGACAAATGTTGCGCACTTCATTCCAATGAAGACCACGTATTCAGCTAGTGATGTAGCACAGATCTTCATCAGGGACATGGTTAGATTGCATGGAGTTCCAAAGAATATTGTGTCAGACAGGGATGCAAAGTTCACTTCCAAGTTTTGGAAGGAGTTATTTGCAGGTTTGGGCACAGAGTTGGCCTTTAGTTCAACGTATCATCCACAGACAGATGGACAAAAAAAGACGGTCAACATGATATTAGAGGAGATGTTGAGGATGTACGTGATGCATCAACAGTGAAAGTGGTAAGAGTATCTTCCACTGGTAGAGTTTGCTTACAACAATGGGTATCAAGAATCTTTGAAGATGAGTATGTTTGAGGCATTGTATGGGCAGACTTGGAATACTCCCATCAGTTGGAGTGATCCCGTTAACAGGGTGTTGATTGGACCAAACATGTTAGAAAAAATGGAACAGGAAATGCAGGTAGTCAAGAAGAATATGAAAGAAGCATATGATAGGCAGAATAGCTATGCAGATCAGAATGGGTTGTTCAAGGAGTTCCAGGTTGGGGAACATGTGTACTTGCACATCAAACCGAAGAGGAGCTCCTTGCAGATTGGATCATGTGCCAAGTTGGTACCCCGATTTTGTGGACCTTTTAGGATTATTGAGAGGATTGGGCTAGTAGTCTATCGACTTGCACTGCCTCCGACAATGAAACTCCATGATGTTTTCCATGTTTCATTACGTATGAACTATGTTAAAGATGTTGATCATATGATTTATTGGTCTGTATTGCAGGTGGAGCCAGATGGATAATTCCAGTCAGAGCCTCTGTGTATATTGCAGAGAAAGGTTCTCATGCTCCGAAATCAAGAAATCAAGTAGGTTAAAGTGCAATGGAAGCACTTTGGGCCCGATGAAGCTACATGGCAGATGGCGGATCAGATGCGAGCTATGTATCCTTCCTTATTCGTTGGTTGAGTAGATGTTTTGGTATATGTCTTTGGTATATGTCTTTAGTATATGTTTTTGGTACATGTTTTGGTAATGTTTAGGTATCTATACATATGGATATGGATGTAAATACCGCCATGAGCTAAATTATAAAACTCCAATAAGTGGTGTGAGTGTTGATGAGCCCCAGAAATGGGTAATTATATGGGCTCATTTGCCTCTTGATTTGACTTAATCCACAATTCACATTAGTTTATAGAGTGAATTGGGTTAGTCATTTTGCCATGTAGTCTCATGTGTGCTTTATGCAGATTTTTTGGTCAATTTTGGACAAAAGTAAAGGGATTTATGAGCAAATGGAAGCCAATATTCGAGGGAAATAGGGGCAGCCGAGCCAAGGAAGAAGGACTGTTGTTTATCTTCAATTTTGGGAAGTCGAGCTCCTTGATTTTAGGAGGACTGTTGAAGGATTCTATTTGTATAAATAAGGGGGCTTAGAGCCTCAGTAGGTTAGCCATTGTTAGTCAAATTTTTGCACTTTTGTGTAGCACTCTGTCAAGTTCATTTTTGAGCTTTTTGTGGTGAATAGTTTATGTAATGACTATTATTTTTTGATAATGAAGATGCAGTATTCTTGAGCCAGCACTAATCTCTTTTCAAAGGGATGAAGCTCTTGGATTAGGGCCCAACCCAAGCTACCCAGCACCTCTTGTTGTACTTATATGTTTTTTTACTTCAGATCACAGTTAATTTCTGTTAGAGAGTTTTATTTTTGCATGGGTAAAATAGTTCTCTTCTGCTAGTTTGCATAGCTGATTTTGTTTCAGATCATTGGAGTAGGTTAATGCAGTGAAAGATAAGATTCAAAAAGGCCACAACAGGTCCTGATCTCCTTTCTCCCTTCCTGGGATCATGAATTGAGGTCATGGAACCATTGCTGCCACCAAAACCACAGTTTTGCTCTCACAGGCAATGTCTAGTATGATTACTTGGTTTGACAATTAAGTGTGTTGCTCATATTCAGTTGCCAAGATCATTCCCTGTTTTCCAATAGACAGCTTTGCATGCTTCTCTGATTCATAGATGATTGCTCGGCACTTTCTATTTCTAGATTAATAATTAGGGTTACTTGGGATATTTATGTTTTCATAGTGCAGATAGTTTTTCTTTTGTCGCTCAATTTTGATAAGTAGATGGGCCGAACTTTTGTAGGACACCTCAGCTCACCATACATCCATTCAATAGTCCGCACTAGCTCATTCCCACAAGATTCACTAGCCATCCACAACATTTCATCAATCTGCCCTAATTTCTGCATTTTCCCACAAGCTTCCTTCTCACCATTTGAGCAAATCCAACCATCATTTTCCTTCCTGATCTTCCTTTACCAGCTCCAGACACTTAGACACGTCCTTCTAGTCCTCAACTACCATTTCCCACCATTTTTCCACCTCCAAAACCTCCAAAAATAGCTCTCGACCTCCTCCTGTAGATCCTCCTGTAGAATTTCTTGTAAGTGGTTTTTCGAAATCCGATTGAAAGGGAAGTCTCCAGAAGGGTGCTAGAGGCTTCTTAGGACTCCTCCTCACCTTTCTACACCTCTGAAAGCACCAAAGCCATCCTCCATCACCACCAAACCTCTGCCACAGTCATAAAACAGAGAAAATCGCATGCATACCAATTCACATAAAATACCTAAAAACTCAAAAAGATGTTATTTTCATGTTTTTCTTCTACAAATAGCTTGAGTAGATGTAATATGCTCTCTCAGTAGGGCATGGAATTCATTTCATAGGTTTTTATCTCTCTTTCTGCAAAAGTAGGGTTAGTTAGAAAAATTAGGGTTTGCTAGGGTTTGCTTTACATTCCAGTCTTCTTTCTCTTTTTGCAAGTAGAATATCCCATGTAGAGTTAGGTTTCTTTCATGAACAGTTAAAAAGCTTCTTCTAAGATTCTAGAAGTTGGCTTGACCTCCTAGTGATCTTGCACCAGCTGACCAAGTGACAACCTGCAGTAAGAGCTAGTACTTGTTGTGGAGCACTCGAAAGGTATGCTTTTGACAAACAACTTAGTGGCTTTTCAGTAACATTTGTAACCTTTTCTGCATCATGAACTCAAAGAAATAAAGAATTCTAATAAAACGTGTAAGAATTAAGATGGGAAGCTTAATCGTTGATAATTGTCATTTTTCTATGCAGGGAAAGGTGGAAACGAAGAGCTACCATTCAAAAGGGAAAGACAGAGGAGGAATAACTGTTGTCCCTCTAGAATGGAACCGAATGCAAACACGATCGAGCAGATAAAAGCAGAATAACCCAGGAAAGGAAGAAGGGATACTAATTTGGCGAAAAAGGGAAAGAAAAGTAAAGGATTAACATCTTGGCGAATCCCTCAGGATATTTGATCCTGAGGGATCGCTGTTTTACTTATTTTTGTTACCTAGATATCCCCGTTGTTACTTTTATAAAAAGGAACATCATCGTTAAGCAAAGGAACTTTTTTTGTAACTTTCAGTTTCAGACTAAACTTTGATCATCGAGTCTCACTGAGACCTGGTTTACTGTACGTCTGTTGATGCGTTAATATAAAATACTTGGTGTTTATTTCATCTTTGTGTCTGGAGTAATCTAAGGCGGTGTACCATTGGAAGCTAAGGGCCTGGCTCCGAAGGACACTTGCTTTTGTATCATTATAACTTGATTCCTGCGTGGTTTGCTTATCTTTATTGCTCGGTAATTTGATATGCTTTTCATGTGCTATTCCATGCTCTGCTACGATTAATTCATTAATGGTTCTTTCAGGAAATCCATGTAGTGACTCTGCATTGCATGATTGAATCTTTTCAGAGTTGATAGCATGTTATTAGTCTAAACCATCTATTTCTGTTACAGAGCGTCTGTACTGAATATTATTGTTATTGGATTCATTTGAAATCCCAATTATTGGAATCCGAAAGTGATGTTATTCTATTTGGAAACATAGTCGTATTATCCTTAATTGTCAGATTACTATATTAATGTGAGGTGTGCATATATGATCGATTATTGTTGTTCCATAATTCATCAATGAGTGTTGTTCCATAAAGTACATTCCATCCAGTTTTCCTTAAGCGAGAAGATTGCTATTTCATCACAGATTGTGAGTTTGGTTCAATAGAGCAAGTTTGGTTCTGACTCGCGAGACTTAGTTCTTTTGATTGCTGTTCCATTTCCTATTTGTTGTTCTATTTTACTTTCTGTCGTTCCATTTACTTGCATTCGCTGCTTTGGTGTGAGAGAAGGTCTAAGGCTGTAGTGAGCCTCAGCAGTCGCTGCCTAGCTCCCAGACCTATGGTCCATGCTCTAATTTCCTTTCCATCAGTTTCTAGAGGGATGGGTTATCGCTTCCGTACCCTTGACTGATAAGTTGTCTTGTGTGATTTTATCCTTTTGGAGTAATCTAGTCATAGTTTAGTATCTGTTTACTCTTGTATTTTTTGAACGTTGTACTACTAAGCATTACTTGGACGAATAGCCTCGGATTGAGTTACTCTTTGCAATAACAAAACGTTCCCGGATTGACTTATTAATGTAGGATAATTAGAGGTGAAAGAGACCCTAGTTACAGCTCTACATTTTGGCGTCGTTGCCGGGGAAAGAGTATAGCCATTTGTCCTTTACAGAGTAGTGTGCAAATCTGCTAGGGGAGAGTTGGATTTTAAAAACGAAAGGTAAGAACCTGCGTACGGAGCATGTAAAAGCCCTGCTCCACCGTCCGCTCTCCTAGCAGAATTGCTGGTTGAATAGGATTTAGTAGTTTATTAGAGTGCATGACTAAGCAGAAAAATCCAGAAAGGAATATCAAACCTCCATCCAAACCCGAAAAATCCAAAGGGCCAGTGACCCTTGGCCGAACAACCTTCATAGATGAAATCTATAAGAAAACTGAATCTCAGCCATCAGTAGGCCCCAGAAAGATCAATTCTAAACATCCTACTAGCTCCCTTCAAGCCACAGCATCACCATCTGAAGCCTTTGCTGAGGTGCATAGCCAGACTGATGAACAGGACTTTCAAGAAATTGAAAATTCTATTCCAGAACGACTGCAGGAAGGGAATCTAAGCAATCTTTGTGAAGGAGAAGGGGAAACAGGGGAAGTAGGAGAGCCAAGGTCTCCTCCTAGGATAATCCAGCCATTAAATAGCCCAGATAAGGGGAGCGCGGTAAAAATTATTATTGAAGACATCCTATTTCCTCAGACAGAAATTCCAGATAGGGGAAGTGTTATTAAAACAATCCCTGTCAAGGTCGTTCCTTCTCATCCTAGGAACACCCTCCTAGAAATCCCTGAAGGTTATTGGCATATATTCGATCCCATGGCGCAGAATCAGCCAAATACTCAAACTTCTACATTGCAATATCCTATAGTGGATTCCGTAGCAAATGCGCCCATGAAAGCAATCCCTCTTCAACACATCCCTACATTTCACGGACTTACATCAGAGGACCCTAATGCATTCTTATTTGAATTTGATGTGCTATGCAGGGGATATGATTACACCACTGACCCCCAGAAATT
Source organism: Pinus taeda (assembly GCA_000404065.3). NCBI lineage: Eukaryota > Viridiplantae > Streptophyta > Pinopsida > Pinales > Pinaceae > Pinus > Pinus taeda. The sequence goes on from APFE030121176.1 coordinate 27,468, forward strand.
AACATTGTTCCCCTCCACTTTGAAAGGGGCGGCTCTAAGATGGTTTATGGGTTTAGGTGGTGGAGTCATAAATAACTGGGAACAAATGAAAGAATCTTTCCTAAAGAAATATCAGGATTATTGTAGGTCTAGAGAATTAAAAGATGAAATATTCCAAATGACAGCTAGACCAAATGAAACATTAGAGGAATACGTAGAACGTTTTCAGTATAATTTACAGAGATCTCCCTATGCATCACTACCTCTGCCTGATAATGTGTTAAAAACTGCATTGATCATAGGCATGAAGGAACAGTGGATTGAAACATTAAATATCATGGGAAAAGGGGATATTTATCAAGAGATTTTGCTAACATCATTTATTTATGTATCAGGAGTTCGAGAGGCAGCACAAGGATAAAACCAGCAGAATATGATCGGTTTGTTAGAGATAACAAAATATCAACAGAAGGAGTAACGTGTAGAACTTGGAAATTTATTAGAAAATTTTAAAACTGATATTCTGGGGACATTAACTACACAACTTGATATTGTGCAGGCTAAACAGAAGCAGATGGCGGCAGAACAAAATCTGGCAATTTTCTGCCCCCGATGTAGAAGAAAACATAGCCACAAGGAATGTCCACTAGATGCAGTTCAAACATGTGCTATCTGTACAAAATATCACCTTATTGAGAGCTGCCCCTCACTTCCTGGATTGAAGGCAGTATATAAAGAAGCGGAAGAAGAGCCAGAATTAGCATACTTCATTAACCAGCGTCGCCAATGGAAACCAAGGCAATCTGGTATCTTTTCAGACCCAACTTCTTCTTTCCAGCCTCCGCAGTATAATGCTCAGCAATATAGTATGTGGCAAAACCAATCTCAACCCCCATTTTCGAACTGGTCATCACAGTCGTTTCCTTCTCCAAATCCGTGGATGAATCAGACAAGCCAATTCGGCTGGCCGAATTTTCCTTACGCCCCACCATATTGGCAGAATAACTCATATCCTCCACAATGGATTCCCCCTACTTCACAAGGTTCACCCTGGAAGACAAACTGGCCAAAATCGACATATCAGCCAACAGGAACTATTCCACTCCCTCAACCGACTCTGCCAGCGTTACAACAAAACCCCCAGTCTAATCTGAGACCGCAACTCCCAGCCCAACCCAATCCCAATCCAAATAATAGACCGGTCCAATCCCTCCAAATCATGGGATCATCAGAAATCGGACCTACCTGAGGGAGTGCAATGATCTTCAATTAAGATCTGGACGTATAATAGAAATGGAGGGAGATAAAACAGTTCACATTGAAGATCAGTTACCAATAGAACAGCCGTTACAACAAGAGGGTGTAAATAAGGAGCAGACCCATCATCAAGCAAGTACATCCTCTCCTCCCTTCCCGGAACGATAAGTCATACCACGACCTGTACAATATCCAGACTTTGACATTCTGGGAGAGTTATAAAATCTGTACATAAGAATTCCATTCCTCCAAGCCATTCAAGACATCCCTATATACACAAAAACTATAAAAGAATTGTGCATAAAAAAATCAAGGAGGAATGCAACCACTAACCCAAGAGTCCAAGTAATCGGTACTTTATCTGACCTGTTATCAGGAAAGGAGACACCCATTAAATATGAAGATCCCGGAAATCCAATTGTAACTGTTCAAATCTATGGTTAGACCCTGACTAATGCTTTAGTTGATCTAGGAGCTGCAATTAATATTTTGACAACCTCTACTTGCCAAAAGCTCGGCATTACATCGGTAGAACCTACTTCTACTTGTTAGAATTGGCAAACCAATCTGTAGTTCGACCGGAAGGTACTCTATACAATGTCATGGTTTTTGTAGATTCCTGGGAATACCCAACCGATTTCCTAATAATTAATCCAAAAACCCGACTGGATGGACATCCGCTAATTTTAGGTAGACCTTGGCTTGCTACTGCCGATATTGGTTGTCGGTAGGGAAACATGACTATAACTAGAGGACCAGATATTAAAAATCTAGTTCTATACCCTCCAGCACAGCCAAGTCTTACAATGATAAAAACTAACCAGCACCCTGTGTCATACCTTACTGACAATATCAGATCCCCATTGACTGTACAGAAGGCTCTAGATTTTAAAGACCAAACAGAAGACGATGCCATCAATAATTTCATTAGTCAAACTGAATCTAGATCTCACACACAGTGTTTCATGATAGAAGCAGCATTTGATAGTGAACTAGAAGAAGATCCTTTGAAAGATGTGCATGACCAAACAATACCTGTGACTATTGTTGCCAATAGTAAAGTAGTGGAAATTGAACCGGGAAAGACTCTAAATATCAATGCCAACCTCACACCCGACCAAGAAACAAAGCTCGTCCATCTATTACGAAAGTATCAAGAAGCATTTGCGTGGGATTACCCTGATATGAAAGGGATTGATCCTCAATTGTGCACCCACCACATTTATATAGAAAAAGATGCAAGACATGTTCATCAACCGCAAAGAAGACTCAACCCTCATCTAAAAGATGTTGTAAAAGCTGAACTTCAGAAACTTTTAGATGTTAATTTCATCTATCCTATTTCTGATAGTAAATGGGTCTCTCCACTTGTGGTGGTACCCAAGAAGAATGGGAAATGGAGGATTTGTGTGGACCAAGTATTGGACACTTTAGCAGGAAAGAAATTCTTTTCTTTCCTGGATGGCTTCAGTGGATACAATCAGATTCAGATTGCCCCTGAAGGCCAAGATAAAACTATTTTTACTTGTCCTTGGGGAATGTTTGCCTATCGAGTTCTACCCTTTGGCCTATGTAATGCTCCTGCTACATTCCAAAGGGCTGTCCTTAGCATCTTTGCAGATTTAATAAATGATGGACTTGAGGTGTACATGGATGACTTTACACCATATGGAGATGATTTTGATCCAGCTTTAGACACTCTAGAAAAAGTCCTACAACGTTGCATTGCTACCAGGCTTTTCTTAAGCCACGAAAAATGTTATATGATGATGACTGAAGGGCTCATTCTAGGACACTATGTTTCAGCAGCTGGCATTCAGGTAGACCCGACCAAAATTCAAATACTTTTGCTTATCCCCACCCCCACTACTCAAACAGAGGTACGCAGCTTTCTTGGATTTTCTGGGTATTATAGATGATTTATAGAACATTATTCACACATTGCTGCGTCTCTATATGCACTAACTGGTAATGTTAATTTCTTGTGGACAAAAAAATGCGACCGTGCTTTCAAGGAATTAAAGAAGCTTGTATCAACAGCTCCAGTCCTTCGAGGACCAAACTGGAATTTACCATTCCAAATCTCATCTGATGCCTCAGATACAGCAATCGGTGCAGTCCTTGGACAGGAAGAGGATAAAAAACCATATGCTATCTATTATATCAACAAAAATTTATCCCCTGCTGAATTAAATTACACTGTCACTGAAAAATAATTCTTGGCTGTAATACATGCTGTCAATAAGTTTAGACATTATATCACAGGCTATCCCGTTATTTTATATACAGATCATTCTGCTATCAAATATTTAGCAAATAAGCCTGTCACAAATGCTAGAATAACTAGATGGTTGATTTTATCGCAGGAGTTCGATATCACAATCAAGGATCGACCTGGCAAGGAAAACACTGTAGCCAATTTTCTCTCACGAATACCAAAATCAATTGAAGCAGCAGCAGTGGAAGATCAATTTCCTGATGAGCACCTATTTGTTGTTGCTGTTCAAACACCCTAGTATGCTGATGTTGCCAATTACCTTGCAGTAGGTAAGCTACCAAAACACTAACCCCTAATGAACGTAAGCAGATTGTTCAGAAGAGTACTCAATTTTCGTGGATTGGGGGCTATTTGTTCCACACAAGGGCAGACATGCAAATTAGGAGATGTATTCGAGAAGATGAAATTTTCGACATCTTAAAAGCCTGTCATGACGGACCATGTGGGGGACACTTTGCTGAAAAAAGAACAGCAAATAAAGTATTGCAGACAGGATACTACTGGCTACAATTTTCAAAGATGTGAAGAAATTTGTCCAAGCCTGTGACAGCTGCCAGCAAGCAGGACGACCTGGTCAAGCCGACGAAATGCCTCTGAGGCCACAATTAGTCATTGAACCATTTGAACGATGGGCTCTTGATTTTGTTGGACCCATCAACCCATCATCAAATCAGAGAACATATATCTTGGTGGCGACAGAATATGTCACCAAATGGGTTGAGGCCGAAGCGTTGCCTAGAGCTACAGAAGATTCTGTAATACAGTTCCTGTTCCATTTGTTTGTACATTATGGCCTTCCGAGAGAAATAATTACAGATGGAGGACCACAATTTGCCGGAAAAAAATTAGCTGCAACGCTTAAAAATTATCACGTCCAGCATAAAATTACTACCCCATATCACCCACAGGCGAATGGGCAAGTAGAAAGTAGCAACAAGGTAATAGAATCAATTTTAACAAAAACCATTGCGTCACATAGGCGTGATTGGGCCCCCCGATTACCTAAAGCACTATGGACTTATAGAACCACATGGAGAAGTACCACCGGTTATTCACCCTATCAATTAGTGTTTGGAAAAAAACATATTTTCCCCATAGAATTCGAAATCCAAACGCTACGAACTACACAGGAAGGTTTCCTAGATCTAAGTGAGGCACAAATCAATCGATTACAGCAGATTAATGAATTGGACGAAATCAGGCTCTCTGCATTACAGAATACAGCACTTATTCAACAGCAGTGAGCTAAATGGCATGATGCACTCATCAAGAACAAAGTCTTTCACGAAGGAGACTGGGCTCTGTTATATGACTCTCGGTTTCAGGACTTCCCGGGGAAACTTCAGACTCGTTGGTTGGGACCATACAAAATCCAGAAAGTACATGATAATGGGACCCTCACTCTGATCACAATCGACGGTTCTGGATATGCATTCAAGGTAAATGGCCACTGAGTTCGTCTCTATCGCAAGCCACTCACTCGGGAATCCTTCTATCAACAGCTACGTCAAGACACTGATATGGAAATTTTAGGAGAGGAAGCAAAATCTTCCTCACCTATAATTCAGTAAGGAATTCATTTTTTTCTATAACTTGTACATAAGTTTTTGTATATATGTTTTCTTAACATTTTCATTAATCTTTCTCTTTTTTTTCATTTTGATTTTTGCATTCTGCGTGTCCTTGCTGTTCCTTTTCCAAAAGGAACAGCATTTGCGTGTTTCTGTTGTTCCTTTTCAAAAGGAACATCATTGTTTATTTTCTGCTGTTCCTTTTCAAAAGGAACAACATTTGTGATTTTTTGCTGTTCCTCTTCAAAAGGAACAACATTTGTGATTTTCTGTTGTTCCTTTTCAAAAGGAACAGCATTTGTGATTTTATGTTGTTCCTCTTCAAAAGGAACAAAATTTGTGATTTTCTGTCGTTCCTTTTCAAAAGGAACAGCATTTGTGATTTTCTATTGTTCCTTTTCAAGGAACGGCATTTGTGATTTTCTGCTGATTCCTTTTCAAAAGGAACAGCATTTGTGATTTTCTATTGTTCCTTTTCAAAAGGAACAGCATTTGTGATTTTCTACTGTTCCTTTTCAAAAGGAACAGCATTTTTGCTCTTCTACTGTTCCTTTTAAAGAAATCTCAAGTATTTGTTTGCATGGATTCTTTCCTGCTGTTCCTTTTTCAAAAGGAACACCATCGGCATGTTTTTTCTCTCTTTGATGATATTGAGGATGCTTTTCGCCCATGTTCTCTCCAGTCTTTAAGATACAGCTATGCACTTATGCAATGAACATAAATCATGACATACCGAAGTCAGCGGATCATAGATCGCTATCTTTATAAGGCCTAGTATTGATAAGAGGACAAGAGGAGGGACACACTTACTTCTCATCTTCGTTGTCATTGTCTTATTACCATTGCTTTGGTTGGTTATCTTTATCATGACGATTTCCCTATAAAAAAAATTATTTTTTTTTATTATTATTACTTAGGGATAAGAGCAGAGGATTTATATCTTCCTGTTGGGATGATAAGACTTCTTCCACCATTCCCGCTCTTAAGGATTCTTGAACCACCCTTATGTGTAAATAAATAAGAAAAAGTTCTCTGCAAAAAGAAAAAAAAAGTAAATATGGATTATCAATTGTCAAATGTAGGATAGGGGGTCTCATCAAGAGCCAGCCTACCATGATCATAAGGATGGAAGCGAAGTGGCATTCCCATTATGGCCACCACACCAGGGATATGGTCCAAAGGTACACTAAATAAACAGACCTTGGAACAGGGGGTCTCATCACGAGCCGGCCTGCCCACGTTTCGCACTTACCTTGTGAATGGCATTATGGCTACCTGGTTATCAAGCCAGCATAATGGCCTACATTTTGACAAAATACTCTTCACAATACACACAAAGGATCATGGTTCCGGGGGTGAAATAAACAACTCTTCCAAAATTATGAACACCTGTCGGCAGCAGAGCTCTGTTAATGGTATTGAAGTTGTAATGGTTACACCAATAAATATGATATCAATACTTCTTTGTCTCTTATATCCTATGAATAGATCATATTTTATGTCCCGATGTATACATCGCATGAACACTCATTACCACCAATCATGGCAACAGAACTGACAATGACCGCTGGAGATTTCGTACGATTGATAGACGTCCCATCCCCCGGCCTCGCATCATATCACGCAGGCTCTTATGTAAAACGCGATCAACATTTTTGCCTCGATTTCGGTATTTCGTTGTCTATCTAAAACATGGCATAATTTCATATGATTTTCCTTTATGACTTGGTTATAGAATGGTTGTTGCTCCTCTATTTGACGGCTGGGACAGCCTATCATATCGCGAGGGGGAAGGTAACCTCATTACTCCACGAATTAAGTGTCAGCACACCATTCGGGGAAGATAGTGTACGAAGGTATGGCATGGTTTAACGGTATGATAATTCTATTTTTACGAAATTTTCCATCCACAATCTATTTTTGTTGCATACTCTGTGTTCTTTTCCAAAACCTTGCGACGATCACCCTATCTGCGTCTCAAACAGCACAGGCAGTTGCTGTTCCATTGGGAATTATGAGTGGAACCATGGGGGGAAAGGCAATCCGAAGCGAACCTCAGGAGTTGACAGTCTTCGCTGCTGCCCAGGAGATCCTGGAAAAGGCAGGGTGGCTGAATTATTTCAGTCGCCTACAAGATTCGAATGAAACAGTGGCGTTGGAGTTTCTGCAAAATTTGCAGGAGAACTACTCCATAGTAAGAGAGAGGCGGATAGCGGTCACTGATGATATAGTTGCAGAAGTCTTGGGACTACCAGCCACCGAACCTGTATGGACGCTGAAGAAAGAAAGACTACAAAAGATTATGGAGATTTTCCAGGATGAAGGCCAAAGCTTAACAGTTAAGGGGAAGGGAGTTCTGCCAACAACGTTAGGAGAACCCTGGACTGAATTAGCAAAGATAGTGTAGAGCTACATCACTTGCGAAGGGAGGAAAGACGTGGTAAGACCACGTCATCTTAAACTCTTAGCTGTTTTGAAATAAAAATGTTCTGTAAATCTTCCTGCACTCTTAAATTCATTATTGCATGATGCGGCCCGAAGCCTGAAAAAGGCACAGCACGTAGAAACAGTTGTTAGACACCATGGATTGATTCGATTGATAGTGAGCCATAGTCTCACTCAACAGCAGAGCGGCTGGGAGGAGTTCATTGCAATGATCGAGGGGCGATTGGCTGCACCATCCCCAAAACCTAAACATTCCTCTAGCACACCAAAACGATCAGAAAAACGCATAGAATTGGCAGCAGAAAAACATGTTTCTCCAAAACGAAAACATTCTTCAAATACACCGAAACGACCAGAAAAACGCAAAAAATTGGTAGCAGAAAAACATGTTGCTAGTACACCCGAACAACTAGAGAGACCAAGGAAATCATCCCGGCTAGCCCGGATATGAGGGAGGCTGGAAAAGATCCAGGAGAGCACCAGCCAGCCAATCGAGATTACGGATGAACCTCCAGAACCAGAAGGAGGACCTTCCGAAGAAAATGTTGAACAATCTGGGGCTGAGGCTGAGCAGCCCGGAGAAGGAGTCGAGGAGGGAGACGAGCACTCTGAAACAGAAACAGAAGTTGAACACTCCAAGGAAGTCACTGAGCAGTCCAATCAAGAGGATGAAGTAGTACAGCCGGAGGGTAGCCCGCCGCGGGACCCTGTGGGTGAAGATGAATTGGCTGCTATCCTGGCCAATATGGGGGAGTATGGCCAACCCTCCAGCCCAGCAGGCCTCCCTGATGGACCTCCAGAGGAAGACACACCTGAGAAATCACATGTAGAAAAGGCAGGAGAAAAAAACCTGCCCGTTCATGATGAGGAAATAAGAGACACCAATCGGGAACAATCTGTTCCCAAGACACCAGAAGAAAGTCTAGATGGAGTAGGAGCACATTTAAGGGCTAGTCATGAACCCTCTAATGAGGCAATAGAAATCAAGAAATTAAGGAGGAAACAGCAGAGGTTGCTGAGCACTATAGCCCAGCTCCGACAGCAAATTCGGATTCTGAAAGCCAACCTGAGGATACGAAGGACCACAAGGAAAAGAAAAAGGGCCACTGCAGCAAAATCCCATAGGACAAGAAGACAAAGGACTTATAGCCGCTCTATTGGTCAAAACCCCACTGGAAGACCTACTGCCATTCCAAATGACATTGAAGAACAGACTGTCGTTCCAAATGACATTGAAGAACAGACTGATGTTCCAAATGACGTTGAAGAATAGATTGTTGTTCCAATTGACACTAAAGAACGGACTGTCGTTCCAATTGAGGCGGAGGAATAGGAAGATGTTCCAATAACAGGGGGACCACAGCAACCTTTCATTCATGTTAAGAAAGAAAAAGAGAGTAAGGAGATCCAAACAGAGGCACCACCCTCAGGGGTAATTCAGGTTCTGAACTCCAAACAGCATAACAAAAAGGTTCAGGTAAAACTCTCGGCCTCTACGGCTCTATGGAAAAAGGATTCGAAAACAAGAGCCTTGCACAAGATGATGAAGCAAGCTCAGCAAGAAGTTGAACAGATGAGAGAACAAACAGTCCCCCGGGAGAAATACGAAGAGTTACAACAGCAACTTCAGAATATTAGTCAGTCCGAGAGCTAGGCCTTCGAAGGATGGCAAAAGGAGCAAGAAAAGGTTGCCAAGGTAACTCATCGATTAGATATTGTTATTAAGCAGATGGACACTGTGTGTTCTTTGTATAATGACGTTCTGACCTGTAGGGCCCCTGCTAAAAACTATGCTTTATTTTTTCTTGAACGATATTTACGATTAAAGATAAAAGCTGTTAGGGCGGGTGCCCCTATCCAAATCAATATTGTTAATGATTTCATACATTGTTGCAAGCATTATGGAATCAAGGTTCAAAGATTATTGTGTGAATTTTACTTGCACAACCTCGTGCTAGACCAGGAAACTGACTTAAATCCTGACCCTTTTGTTGGTGACATACAATTGCAAGCCTTCGTTTCATTTGGGGTTAATCAGCTGAAATGGCTCAGAGCTTATAACACTTTTCAGAGACAGGAAAATAGCCTAGACTTGTGGGTGAGAGCCGAGCCTAGAGACCCAGTGTTATTATGGAGAGCATAGGAACCTTATGAGGACCCCGGGTGTCATGGAGACACTAGGACCCATGCACGAGGACATAATCCGACAAAGTCTGGAATATTTTCTGACTATTAAAGACCTCGCCATCGATGCTGCAAAATTCCGATACCGGACTTCTAGCCCAAACATCCAGCTCAGGGAACCATTCAAATACGAAAATTTTGAGCTGGCTGCCAGTCGATTGAACCTTTATGGGGAGCGTATTTTGCAAGCAGGGCCATCCTGGTTAGGGTATCGATTTCGTAGTCCAATCATTTGGCACCCTGCACCCGGATATCAGGCCTTGTATGAAATGCCTAAAGGTCAAACAAATCAGTTCTTTGATGATCTAGTTGCTCATCACGGTTGTAGGCCTCCACACGAGGTTCCCTCTCCGGCCTATTCTCTTACCGCCTTGCATGTCAACTATAATGTTTTCATGAGGGCATGAAACAAGGTAAGCAGGGGGGTGTGTGGAGCACTCGAAAGGTATGCTTTTGACAAACAATTTAGTGGCTTTTCAATAACATCTGTAACGTTTTCTGCATCATGAACTCAAAGAAATAAAGAATTCTAATAAAACGTGTAAGAATTAACATGGAAATCTTAATCGCTGATAATTGCCATTTTTCTATGCAGGGAAAGGTGGAAACGAAGAGCTGTCATTCAAAAGGGAAAGACAGAGGAGGAATAATTGTTGTCCCTCTAGAAGGGAACCGGATGCAAACGATATCGAGCAGATCAAAGCAAAACAACCCAAGAAAGGAAGAAGGGATACCAATTCGGCGGAAAAGGGAAAGAAAAGTAAAGGATTAACAGCTTGGCGAATCCCTCAGGATATTTGATCCTGAGGGATCGTTGTTTTACTTATTTTTGTTACCTAGATATCCCCGCCGTTACTTTTATAAAAAGGAACAGCATCGTTAAGCAAAGGGAGTTTTTTTGTAACTTTCAGTTTCAGACTAAACTTTGACCATCGAGTCTCACTGAGACCTGGTTTACTGTACGTTCGTTGATGCGTTAATATAAAAGACTTGGTGTTTATTTCATCTTTGTGTCTGGAGTAATCTAAGGTAGTGTACCATTGGAAGCTAAGGGCCCAGCTCTGAAGGACACTTGCTTTTGTATCATTATAACTTGATTTCTGCATGGTTTGCTTATCTTTATTGCTCGGTGATATGCTTTTCATGTGCTATTCCATGCTCTGCTATGATTAATTCATTAATGGTTCTTTCAGGAAATCCGTGTAGTGACTCTGCATTGCATGATTGAATCTTTTCAGAGTTGATTGCATGTTATTAGTCTAAACCAGCTATTTTTGTTATAGAGTGTTTGTACTGAATATTACTGTTATTGGATTCATTTGAAATCTCGATTATTGGAATCCAAAAGTGATGTTATTATATTTGGAAACATAGTCGTATTATCCTTAATCATCAGATTACTATATTAGTGTGAGGTGTGGATATATGATCGATTACTGTTGTTCCATAATTCATCAATGAGTGCTGTTCCATAAAGTACATTCCATCCAATTTGCCTTAAGAGAGAAGATTGTTATTTCATCGCAGACTGTGAGTTTGGTTCAATAGAGAAATTTTGGTTCTGACTCGCGAGACTTAGTTCTTTTGATTGTTGTTCCATTTACTGCCGTTCCATTTTAGACTTGTTGTTCCATTTCCTATTTGTTGTTCTATTTTACTTTATGTCGTTCCATTTACTTGCATTTGTTGCTTTGGTGTGAGAGAAGGTCTAAGGCTGTAGTGAGCCTCAGCAGTCGCTGCCTAGCTCCCAGACCTATGGTCCATGCTATAATTTCCTTTCCATCAGTTTCTAGAGGGATGGGTTATCGCTTCCGCACCCTTGACTGATAAGCTGTCTTGTGTGATTTTATCCTTTTGAAGTAATTTATTCATAGTTTAGCCTCCGTTTACTCTTGTATTTTCTGAACGTTGTACTACTAAGCATTACTCTGAAGAATAGCCTCGGATTGAGATACTCTTTGCAATAACAAAACATTCCCGGATTGACTTATTAATGTGGGATAATTAGAGGTGAAAGAGACCCCAGTTACAGCTCTACAGTGGAGACAAATCGATGATTGCCTGAACCTTGCAAGGGTTGATACGAATCCCATCCTTTGAGATAACAAAGCCAAGTAAACGACCAGAACTGACACAAAACACACATTTGTGCGGATTGAGTCTTATCTTGTAGTGTCGGCAATGTAAAAATATTGCTCTCAAATGGCGCGGATGATCGGTCCGCTTTCGCGAATGAGCTGGGAGATCATCGAGATAAGGTTGAACGATGTTTTTGACGTCATGGAAAGCATAGTTCATTGCTCTCTGAAAAGTTGCCCCTAGGTTCTTCAAACCAAAGGGTAGCTTGCGATATGCGAATGTGCCCCACAGGCAAATGAATGCAGTCTTTGACTGGTCCTGTGGGGAGATATTTATTTGATTATACCCAGAAAATCCATCCATAAATGAAAAGATTTTTCATCCGGCGCATTCATCAATTATCTGGTCGATAAAGGGTGTAGGGTAGTTGTCTTTCGGACAAGCTTGATTTACATCCCTGTAATTGACGCACACTCTAATGGTTCCTTGTTTTTTCATCACAGGAACAATATTCGATACCCAATCGGTTAGAGGAACGGGGTAAATGAAACCAGCATGGAGGAGTTTTTCAACTTCCTTCTTGATGGCAACGGCTTTCTTGGGGTGCACCTGCCTTACCCGCTGTCGTACCAGTTTGACATCTGGATACATCTTAATTTCGTGTTCAACTATGCTCGAGTCGATACCTGGCATTTCATCATATGACCAAGCAAACACATCTCTAAACTCGCGAAAGAGAGTACTATATATTTCTAGTTCGAAAGAAGAACAAGATTTGCCAACATGGATGTTCTCTACAACATCTGTTTTGGTCGAGATATTTATGGCAATAGTCTCTTCGATATTGGATAGGTTTCTCTCGGAATCCACCGTGTTTACAGTATTCGTCAGAAAGTCAAATACTGAAGGATGGTGTAGGTTGCCGGAATTTTCTTCTTTCCAAGTCGGAAGATGGGATCGATGGTGGTAATCTTCCCATGGTGTCCCATCAATCATCATTAATTGAATGATTCCTTCGTCTATAGAGTGTACTTGCGACCAAGGATCTGAAAGGGTGCCATATTCCTTAGACCTATCTATCCAAATGCTTGACGAGCGTTGATGATGGTTTCCCTCCCATGCTGAGAACATTGATTGCTATAATATTTCCAGCGGGGTTAGAGGCAAAAACCTGTGAATGATCCATTTTAACATCGTTTTCTGACATCCTTTGAATGGAAGATATCATATTGCAGGTTCCGCCAAATTCGTAGGAGGCAGTAGGGGAAAAGTTCCCATTAATGTAAGGTCTTTTAGTAGGCCTACTCCGATATTATGAAGCATGTTAGGGCTTCCATGGATCATCGGAATGCTTCCCGTAACTTGCGAACTGTTGGGGAGAAAATTTTGTTTGTCGATGATTGTAATTCCTCCTTGGGAAGGAAATGAAATTTTCCTAAAGTAGGTCGAAACAACAGCTGCCATGGCATATATCCGAGGTCTTCCCAGTAGGATGTTGTAATCAAGATTCCCGTCAATGACTTCAACATCGATCTCTATTGTTTTTCCCCCCAGTTCGACTTGCAAGTTACTTAGTATCCCATACGAGGTGTATGTTCGTCCATCAAATGCTTTTAATGTTGTTGATGATTGCGACAAAGACGGAGACCCCAAAGTTTTCCAGCAACTCATCGACATGATGCATGTGGATGCCCCCTCATCAATAGTTGTTCTATGAACAGTTTTGTTAAGGGATTTCACTTGAATGAGGAAAGCTAGTTGAGCTGGTAACTGAGGGTCGTATCCTTTATGATTAAAAGATACAAGATCGGAATCCATTGGGTCAATCCCACCTATTGTTGATAATAAAGCCTGCTTTTGGGCAGGGCAATTTTGCAGTACCTCAAGAGTCGACATCGCGGATGGCGATTGAGCTAAATCCTCCACTATATTATAGTGTTGTGCTGCTCGAGCACGAGGATTAAACGTCGATTTGTGTACTACTCCCTTTGGCGGTTTTATTGTTAATTCAGGAATGATGGGTGGCACGAATTCTGTTGAAGTCGTTGTTGAACTACTAGGTTGATCTTTATCCTTGTTTTTCAACATCTGTGGATTCCCGTAATCTTTACTCCTTGTCATTATTAGAGTATCATTCAGCTGCTTCAAGACTGACAACATTAGCACTTGGGATGGGGAAGCATTTTCGCTAGCAACCAGATTCGTTCTTGGGTTTGGAAATGGATCCGTTAGTACAGCCGAGGTTTTTGAACTTTTGAAGAATTTTTTAAGTTCTTCTTTATATGGACACTCTTTGGTCCAGAGATCCTCGTCACATATACTGCATGAAGATTTGGGTTTCGCATTCCCAGAAGGGTTCACAAAAGATTTCCTAGGAGATGAGTCTCCCTTTTTTTCTTCTTCCCTTGTTTTTTCTTCTTGCCTCCTGGCTGCTTGGTTTCTTTGCCTTTGTCTATTGACATGGCATTTACTTACGAGGCTAGAAGTTCCTCATTTGCATCTTGATTTGAAACCGTGCGGGCCTTTTTTGTTGTGGCCATTGCGGTTTTAGTGCTTGTCCTACCTATCACACCATCGCCGGCATGAGAGTCTTTGTTTGATTTAGGAGACGGAGGAACGGAGAATTCTGGTCTAGGAGCGTCAGGGATTTTATCGTAGAGCATGCCAGACTGAGTATAGATCAAGTCTAGATATTGTGCATGAGCAATAACTTTCTCTTCAGTGACGACTCCCCCCTTTGCCACATCTTCTGTAATAGTGGGTAACAGTGACTTAATAAACCATTCAGCCAATAGTTGATCAAGAACATATGTTTTTACCATTCTACAATGACACCACCACTCATGAATATAATCGGACATGTGATTAGTTGTCATTTGTTTGAAATTGGTAAGCAGCTCAGTTCCTATTTCGTACCTGATAGGTAATTGAAAATGGGTTTAAAATGTTGTGGCTAGGGTACTAAAGTTATCAAATGAAGCTCTAAGCAGTTCGATATACCACTTTTCTTCCGGACCAGTTAACGTGCGCTGAAAAAGGCGAAGCCAAATCGAATCATCATTGAGAGTGTTTGATGAACACCATAGATGAAAGGTCATCACATTATTTGATGGGTCTTCGCCCGGATTTCCATTAAATTTAGGGATATCCGACGGAAGTTTATGTGGAATAGTTGGCCACCAAGGGGCATAGGCAATTGGATCGTTCGTTAGTCGACTTAGATCTGGTAACTCTAGAGTTGCCACGAAGGGCAATTGTTGATTCAGGCTTGGTTGAGCATACCTAGGATAAGATGGAATCATTTGAGCAGTCGGTTTTTGCATACCATCATAATGCATTTGATGTTGGTAACTTTAGTAAAGTTGATGGGCATAACCATTATGATATGGTTGATACTGCTGCTCATTACTTGCAAAGATTTGTTGCTCATATCCTTGGTAAGCCTGCTGGAATTGCGGTTGTTGGTATTGTACCAGCCATGGTTGTGAAGCCATGGACTATTGTCCAGCACTGACTGTTTGACCAAGATGGGGATTGGTGTTCCCCGTTTGAACCTGTGCCATCCCACTAGTGGGTGACTGTGGTTGTGTCAGAGGTACAAGAAATTTTTGTATTGCAACCTGTGAAACTTGAGGTTGGCATACAATTGGTGACACTTGTACTTGCGATACTGCCACAATAGCCGACGTAGTGGGAATGTTTGTCATAGGTGAATTTTGTTGTATTGAGCATACAACTCTTGGTTGTTAAGACAGGATTGGTACCCAACCGCTAGTTGTGATTCCAACATAACCCAAATTCTGTTGCGAACTCACTCATCGTTGTCCTTCCGAGGAAGATAATGAAAGGGTATACGGCCCTCCATACGACGGTAATCCAGTGCTCAAAGGAATAACTTGCCTTTGGGGACCAGTTTGCCCAAATTGACCTTGTGACAAATCAATTTGTCGAGACTCAACATAAGAGATTCCAGATATAATTCCGGAGGAACAAACGGGAATAGTCCATACTGTCAGAATAGTCCCAGGATGGACTCCATCCAGCGATTGAAAGCTGGTTGGGACAGATGGCATGCCGGAAAACATTGTCAGAATAGTAGAAGGAGCTTCTACTGTTGCTGTGTCGGGTGACACAATCCTTGATGTTGACGGTTATTCAGACATATTAAGCCTATCCAAGAGATTCTTTAGCGATTCTTCAGGAACTTCTGAGGGTGGGTGAATATTCTCTGATGAAGAAGGATATAGGGCGATCTCAGCTCCAAGTTGCGTTGGAGTGCTAGATGGAGGATCTTCCACAATCTCTTCTATGGCAATCAATCCAGGAGGAAGAGGCAAACCGTCAGGTCCGTAAAATATTTCTGGTACTGAAGAAGATGTAAGTTCCACAGCAATAGACGGTTGGGGAGTAACACCTTCCGAATCGGCTGTAGACGGAGCCGGTTCAGGAATAGAAGTGTTAACCGTCACACTAGGATCAGTTGTAATGTCCTTTTGCTGTTATGGAATTTCTTCTGTAGAGGCGAGGATTCCAGAAATTTTCGTAGTAACCGGAGTCTCTGAGGATGTTGGAGTGCTTGCTCCAACCAACCTAGGGGACTTTGACCCAGTTAAACGAGTTCGCTTCGTCCGGAATGGCTTCGCTTCCGGAGTCAACGATGGATGACTCATAAGTCTCCGTGAACAATGGGGTTTTGATTGACTTTCTTCCACGATTGCGGATTACTTGATCAACTCAAAATAAAAAGGGAAAAATGTTTTTTGAATTAAATGAATTTTAGACGCTTTGACACAACTTGTTTTTTCAATTTTAAAGATTCGATAAAAAACAAAAGATGACTCTAGTCACCTTCGATTTTTATTGATCTTGAAGTGACAAGCGCTCAGAGGACCTTTTCCTTTAAGGAGTCTGAAAAGGAGAAAAATGGACTTCTCTGCAGATCTAGGCAGAGAGAATTACCAAACCAATCGTAAAAATGCAGAATACTTTTTATGGTACAGCAGTCAATCTTCACGAATGTTGTGTTCGGTGCATTATGATCGATAGGGTGGCAGACGCGGCTTCCTAAGGATAAAGGATGCAGCCTATTATGGTCTCCCAACATATACTCGACAGTACGTCGGAGCACAAGTCCGTACTGGCACTTGCCGTCTCAAAGTGGAGGAATCACCCAACCAACACTGAAAGCAACATTTACCAGGCTTTACGACGCCAGAATACGTCTCTAGCCTAGACCTCTAGATGTTATGCGTTAAGTTCCAAAGCGTTGTTAGATTCATTGAATTTATTTTAAGTTGATCTTTCTTAACAGTTTTCCTTTCAGGTTCACCACGTGATGTATGTATAATTCCTAAAATGCAGTCTAAGATGATAAAAATGTTTTATCTTCTTTAGCAATGAAAAATCCTAGCTACTAAAGGAGAAAGTAAGCATCTTTCTTTCACAGAGCACAGAGCACACGCTAAAATGCACAGTCCTAAATCAAGCCAAGCATTCAAAATGAAAATGCACATGCATGTATTTCTTTTTCAGCTCTCTTAATGTGTGAATGACGTTAAGAAAGCTATGGGTGAAAAACTGAATTACTTTTAAAGCGACAGTACTCAACAAAATTCTTTTTCAAAACGAAGTGAAAGCAAGAGAGACACTTTGCGATTTTGAAATGGAAATTGTTTTTCGACACTTTAAAACTAATAATTCAGATCTTATGCAACAGTAATTGTATAATCGACTATCCAAAGCAATGGAATTAGTTTCTAAAACTGAAAACGACAGCTACGCCACTTTCAGATCTAGAGACGACAGTTCGACTATGCTACTTTTTGCAAAAGAGAACTAAAACGACGCATAATACATAAAAAAAACGTTTATATTTCTTTACACTAAGGAGGAGGAATAATGCAAGAGAAGGGAGTTTTCATAGAAGTACACTGACTACGGACAGAAAAACTCTTGAATGAGACTAAAAACAGTGAGAAAAATCCACAGTCGGAGGGTAAAGTCAATCCTCCCTGACCATCGCACATGTTACACAGTGAACTCAGTATGCAGCGCACCTACTCCACTCGGGAAGTGCGATGCATACAGGTTGCCTTGAAGGTAAGGTGCGATGGTAGTAGTGCGAGACTTTGAACGAGATTTCACTCACAGTTTGCAATCTAGTTCAGGTGTTTAGGCTGAATAAGTAAAGATCAGTGTATGTAAAACACAGGGGTAACCTAAGAGGTTACTAGAGCCACCACTTAGGGCAATTAGATTGCTTGCAGATCTATTGTTTAATTCATATATAAAACACGGAGATAGACTGAAGCAACATTGATCTACTTTGCATTTGTATGAAAAATGCAGTTCGAAGGCTAGCTAGCTTGACTTCAGGCTCTGTCTGTATGTTTATAAAAGAAACAAGGATAGATAAGCTAACAAGTAATCTAGTCGCTCCCCAGTGGAGTCGCCATTTTGTTATCCGAGAATAGTGTCCACTCGGATGCTACTATTCCCACTAAGATGGGTGGCTATCTTAGAAACAAACAATCAAAGTCTACTATTGTTTCCTTTTATGAAAATAGATGAGAGGAGAACCAAGAGGGCCAACCTGATTCTTGCGCTCGATTTCCTCTCCTTCTTGATAGAGTTTCACCGCTTTTTCTTTGTCTGCCCAGCAGGACCTGTGGAATCACAGCAACATACTACTATGCAAGAAACGAGGATCTAAATTCATAAATAATACAGGATCAGATATGTATTAACCATATACATGCATATATAAACAAGTACATAAGAATATGGAAGGAAACAAGAATATCTTTATTCAGATGAAAAGTAGCAAGAGGATTACAACCATGAGCTCTGACCCAGAATCATCCTCCAGCTAGGAAGCCCTTCTTCACCTCAAGCAAAGCTAGATCACCCAACATTGTGAATGTACACCAGAATACCAACAGCACTTCTCTATAAGATACAAAATTCCAACCTCTGGATCTCTGTGATGATGGATCCATATATAGATGATTACAGAGAGGTGACTCATATTTTGGGATCTTGATTAGTGTCTTCACTCTGATAGTTCCTGCTTCCACTTGGGGAATGATGATCTCTTACTCATCCTTGGTCAAAAATGGAGTGGCAAGTGTCAGAGGGGAAGCTTCTGGAAGATTCCATGATCTTCCACCTCGCATTTTTGTACCTGCCATTTGTCCATCCCCGACCATCACACCCTACAAAGGAGAAAATGAGTATGCATCGCACCCTGTACATTGGGAAGGTGATATGCATTGCACCCTCTACATTGAGCTTTCAGTATGGTCCAGTTTTGACCATTTATGAGCATTTTTTAGTGGAGAACTTCTAGGAGATGATGTAATCAGTTGACCTTGTTCCTTTAGGCAGTGAAGCAACCCTTTTAGGGACTTAGGAGCCCTCAGTTTATGGAAATTTATGATTGGGTTTGAAGTGCCCAAAAATTTTTATAACAGGCTGGGATCTCACCTAGCGTGAGGATTTATGTGTCAATGAAGGCCTCTCTAGCCATCTCTATGAATTTGTACCAAAGGAAAGGGATTCTCAATTTATTCAATGCATCCACCACTATCAGTTTAATGAGGCCATGGTAGCCTAGGTGTTGGTTTTTTCCCTCTCTCACTTTTTGACTCGTGTCCCTAATGGACTATAGGAGGAAGTATGGTACACTGAGTCTTTGAGATAGGGAAAATTCTGCCTAAAATTTGAGTTCATGAAGTAATATAAAATGGTAGGTATAGACCACACTCATCCTCCCCTCACAGGAGATGTATTTCAGGATATGGCATGCCACCTAATCCAAAGGATAAGGTAGGATTTCCCTCCTAAATCCATTCTTATCCTCGACAAGATTTTCGTTGGCAGTGAAGAAGTTCATTTTAGCGGTGGCACTGGTGGTCTTGTTTTCTCTGCCCCATTTGATCCCTAGGGGTAGGGTTTTCACTCTGCTAATTAGCTCAATTCTGAGTGAAATAGCTAATCCCCTCACCACAGTGGTGGCACTATCTTCTGTTTGTGAGTTCAGAGCCATGGAAAATTCAAATGAAATCTCATCATCATATCCTTTCAATAGTTCAAATCATCCTAGCCACCAGTGTCTTCTAAAAATGTCTACCACAAGAGGGTGTAGATGGATTCTTTTGGTATCTTAGGGCTCCCTTCTATTAAATATTCCCCCCATCTCTTATCAATGTTTTTAGCTAATTGAAGGAGAGATACTTCCTATTAATAGCTTTTGCGTATATTTCAATGGCAATAGTGGGTTAAAATACATGGTTCATGATAATTGCCTACATTCCCTCTAATTTACAGCCCGAAATGATATTTCAATTTCACAATTTGATTGTTATTTCCTATAGAATTCAAACTGCACCTTGCATAAAATTTATTAGTGGATGAAGGAGATGGTACACTTATTCTTTATCACATGGTATGGGATGAAGGTAATAAATTGGAGACCACTTCAACCCTTTGTAGTGTCCCTTCACCCTTTTAGGCTTCTTGTATCAGTCTCTCAACCTTCATGTAGCAATTGCAAGCTTGCCTATAGATCCCTCCTATAGAAATGGTAGAATAGGGTTTGAAACTCCTCAATGGCACCCTAAGCTCCTCATTTCCTTTTTTTTTTTTAATGAGCAAAAGAATTTAAGCCCCGGTACATAATATTCCATTTTTGGCTTAGGATTCGAGCGTTGTGATGACCTGGCAGTACACAAGCTTTCCTCTTTTGGACTATTGTCCCCACTTTGAGAAATTATTGCCTCGTTCCTCATAATCACCACCCACTCTCTGTGATCCCAACTCAACTCATGTGATACATCCACGTTGCATGAGTGCTTACCATCACTTTTGTTTACTAGTCATGGGTGGCCAAGTTAACTAGCCACCTCTAGCTTATTAAAACACCTCCTCTCGACATTTACACACTTTTTTTATTTACACAAAGGGAGGAGATGAGATTTTTCCATACCTGTGCCTACCTCATGATCGAACTGGTACAGGGATGTTCATGTTGGAGCTAGACCTGATTATTTTCATCAAGGGAGTTGACTTGTTGTATTTATTTCCTATGTATTCCTTCTTTTCTCCTCATGATATTTGACTGTTGTGGTTGTTGTGTGTGCAAGTACCTTGTCAATGTCCAAGCTTCTCCTGCTATTGGAGATTCCTACGAGAGTGATATGAATATTGTAGAGTGGCCTCATAAGTTTTCATCACCCCCCTACTGATGAGAAAAAACAAGATTATTGTTTTCAGTTATATGTGCACATGTTGCTACAAGAGGAGCTTGTCTTCCTAGAGTAGTTTTTTTCTTTTCTTCTAGGGTATTCAAGCTACATGGGGGTGATGAGAGAGGATATAAAATTTCCTGAGGAAAATGCTATGACTTTGAGAGATTGGTGTACATTTGTGGAAATGAAGAAGATGTGTTGTGTGGGTTTCCTCAAGAAATTTTTTAACCGGGTTAGCTGGTATGGATGAGTGATGGATGGATGGTGGACCATGGTGGGGAAACCTTATTCATCCTTTGCAAGGTCATGTTGGGTTGTCCTTTCCTTCGTATCTCCTTCCTATAGATTTTAGAAGCCCTCTTGTAGCACTACAAGACCTTCCTATAGCAATTATAGTTCCTTCTTATAGCAATCCAGAGAGGGGTTGTAACTTGAATTTTTAGCTAATTGGATGATGAATAGGGGTGATCACATGAGTGTGCATGATGGATATGGAGTGGGTGGAGGGAGGAGTGAAGAGAATTTTAAGAATGTTGGCCTTCGAGCTATAGAATCTACCACTATCTTCAATCCTAAAAAATGACAAAAAAAATTAACATACATGTTGTAGATCCATTTCCTGTGTTTTTTCTTTTCAATTTTTTTGAAGAAACAAAGGTTGCCTCAAAGGAGGTTTTAAACCTATATGCCTACCCAGGGTGCCTCAATAAAGGTTTTCACCCAGAGATATTTATTATTTATCATATTTTTTGCTCCTAGGATGCCTCACAAAGGTTTTCAACCCTAGAGTTGGCCTCAGATGCCTCATAAATGTTTTCATCCAGGCATTTTATTTTCTTTTTTTCTTTTTCCCTTTTTTTTTCAAAAAAAAAAAGCATCTAGAAATGTTTTGGACTAGAAGCTATGACACTTCCAATCACAATGACCTCTTTGCTAATTGTGCTTATGAATTCTTCCTTAGACATAGGTTTTTGTATACCTTCAACATGTAGTCATTGACAAGCAAGGCAATCTCTTCCTCGTCAATGGTATTGATTCAAACAGCTCCATTGTCATGACATTTATCTGTTAAGTATGGGCCTAACCATTTTGTCATAAATTTTCCTTTGAAATCCTTAAACCTAGAGTCATATAATAATTCCCAATCCCCTTCTTGAAAAAT
The DNA here is from genome assembly GCA_000404065.3 of Pinus taeda. Classification (NCBI taxonomy): domain Eukaryota; kingdom Viridiplantae; phylum Streptophyta; class Pinopsida; order Pinales; family Pinaceae; genus Pinus; species Pinus taeda. Next base: position 49,671 of record APFE030121176.1, read on the forward strand.
TTTGTTCTTGATATGCCTATCATGCCATACCTTCCTTTGCAATTGTATAACTTCAGTGTCTAGGAGGGCCTACATTTTGAACTCATCCAACCCATTCAATTGGAGCAGCCTCTCTTGTTGTGCTTTGGTGACATCTAAGTCCAATTGGGCTGCCATTCTCAAAGTATTAAACTTAAACTCAATAGAAAGCAAAGATTTTTTTCCATAAACCAGGTCATATGGGGTGAACCCAGTAGTTTCCTTCCAAGTAATCTTATAGGACAAAGTGGCCTCCACTAATATTTCTACCCAATCTCTCCTATTGTTGCTCAAAACCTTAGTGAGGATTCTCTCCAATGTCCTATTTGTAACCTCTACTTGCCCATTTTCCTAAGGCTGATAGGCAATAGATGTTGTGTGTTTGATATGATGTTGCCTTAAAATATTCTCGATCAGATGTGATGTGAATTAAGATCCCTTATCGGTGACTATCTCTCTAGGGCACACAAATTTGTAGAAGACATTTTCCCTTAAGAAATTTTCCACTTTCTCCTTTCTTGTTGCCTTAACAGCCTTTGTCTCAGCCCACATTTTGAAGTAATCAGTACACACAATGATGCACTTTTCCTTCCTAATGGTGGATCAATTGGCCCAATGAAATCCATGTCCCAATTTTCAAATGGCTCCAAGGCTACTTGAGGTTGTAGGGGAATTTCATCCCTGGGTATGGGTTTTCCCATCCTCTGGCACTAATCACATATGTTGGTATATATTCTTGCATCTTGGTGGAGAGTGGGACAATAATAGCCAGCTTGTAGAGCTTTGAAATATGTTCTTTTGGTAGAAAAATGACCTCCACGGGGCCCATCATGATAGGCCAAGAGGATATCAAAGACTTCCTCTTCCTGACACATCTCCTTAAGATCTGATCTGGTCCCAACTTGAAGAGATTAACCCTAATACAAGTGAAAGGGGAACTTTTCATTAGAATTCTTCTCTTCTCCCTAGATGACAGATTTGGGGGAAATTTTACACCAACTAGGTAGTTGGCTATGTCAGCAAACCATGGAGAGAGCACTGAGATAGAAAATAGGTGCTCATATGGAAGCTTATCATCGACCAACCCTTCATCATGTGCAGGCAAAGCAAGTCAAGACAAAAAATTTGCAACTACATTTTATTTTCCTGGCTTGTCAATGATAGTTAAATCAAATTTTTGTAATAATAGAAACCATCTAATGATTCTAGCATTTCACATCAGATTTATTCATCAAATATTTAATAGTTAGATGGTCAGTATACACAAATGTTTGGTATCCAGTAATGTAGTGTATGAATTTTTTTAGGGAGTATGCAACAGCTAGGAGTTCTTTCTTAGTTACAGTGTAGTTCAGTTAAGCCTTTGACATATTTTAACTAATGAATTAAATGGCATAAGGTAACTTATCATCTATTTGTCCCAAGGCTACCCACCCCCACAACTTTTTCGAATGCATCTATATGGATATGGAAAGGCAGAGCCCAATTTGAGCCCCTAAGTATGGGTGTGTTGGTTAATGTTTCTTTCAAACTCTCAAGGACCTCTTAGAAGTTATTTCAACGGCAGAATTTTGAGTCCTTAGCTAGCAATCCAAATAATGGTGAAGCCGCCTTACTGAAGTCCTCGATAAACCTCCTGTAATATCCATCTATGCCCAAGAAAATCCTAACATCCCTGTATTTTTAGGAGTAAGGACGCTTTTGATGATGGAATTCTTTTTTGGGTCCACTTGTATTCCCTCCTAAGATATTGAATGGCCAATGATAGTCCCTGCATTCATTAATAATACACATTTCTCAGGACTAAGTGAGAGGTTCATTTCAATGCACTTCCTCGGGAATTGTCCTAGGTTAGAGAGATCCTCCAGGAATTCACACCCATAGGGAGTGAAATAATCCATGTATATCTCTACAGAGTCATGGACTAGCTCAACAAAGATGCTCAGAACTTCCCTTTGAAAAGTGGCAGGGGCATTACATAGACTGAAAGGGAGGACCCTATAAGAAAATATACCCCAAAGACATGTGAATATACTTTTGTCCTAATCCTCAGGGTTAACCTGGATCTGATTGTAACAACTGAATCCATCCAAGAAAGATAATAACTTCTTCCCTGCAAGACCATATAAAACTTGATCAATGAAAGGCAAAGGGAAATGTTCTTTCTTGGTGCCTTTTTTCAGTTCTCTATAATCCACATAGATCCTCCACTTCTCATTCTTATTTGGGACCAAAACTAGAGGGGAAACTGACTCACTATCTGAGATGGGGTATATGAATCATGCATCCAGCAACTTTTTCAATTCTTCCTTTACTATGTCCTTGAGGGTTGGGTTAATTCTCCTCTAAGGTTGGTGCACATGATTGCATCCCTCCTTGCTGTAGATGTTATGAGTACAAACCAAAGGATGCACTCCCTTCATTTCTTTATAGTTCCAAGAAAAAGCATCTAAGTGTTCACTCAGCACCTTGAGCAACTTCTCTGTTAGGATATTCTGACACGTAGAAATAGTTAAGTATAACTTGGTCTAGTATAGAGTTAGGTAAAGTGTGTTTCTTTACCATGGACATTTGTGACTTACAATCCGACGGTCACGATATGTAGTGATCTGACGGTTCATTCTCTCCTCGGTATTACCGACACTTGATCTGTGGCTTAACACCCGATTGGTCCATGAATTCTAT
>APFE030121176.1:57815-168266 GCA_000404065.3 Pinus taeda
CCTGTAGTAGCCACGTTGGCACAGGCCGTGGACTGTTTCCCTCTCTGAGGGTTTTAACCACGTCAAAATACTGGTGTATTGATATGTGATATGTTTTTGAGCGGTGTCCTTTTGGTGTTCTGTCTGAGGAACTTACCCTGTATATTCCTACATTCTCTTCTTGGTTAGTTGAGAGAGAGGGGTTAATCTAAAGTTTTAGATGGACCAAATTCTACAACTTTGACATGGGCATGACCTAGGTCAAATAAGCATAATTCAGTCCAAGGACCACTCTCACACTCTTTCACAAGATCAGCAAGAGGCATGGTATTGGGGGATTGGTTCTGGAGGATCTGGTCAATGAGGTCATCTTCATTAGGTTTATGTCCTCCTATGACAACATCTAGGGTAAAAATTAGATAGGATGTTGTATGGTATGCTTCATCTTACTCCCCCTCTTCTAGCCATAGGGGTAATTCATGCTCAATGGATGGTTGAGCAAGAGGGTACAATTCCAATTGTTTAGAAAAATTCTCATTCTTAATGGTCATGCTACCAACCCTGCAACTAATGTAATCATCAATAGTGGCTAATCATGGCCTTCCCAAGATGAGAGGGTAACCATTGAATTTTGTTTTGGGTTGGAGAACCAAGAAGTTAGTAGGATACTCCCAAGAGTTAATAAATACCACTACATACTCAACAACTCCCTCGGGAGTCACTGTGGATCTATTTGCAATTTATAGAACTGTGGTGGTCTTTCTTAAGGATCCCTGGAGGTTTAGTTTTAGCATGGTTTCTTTAGTCATCATATTGATGGTAGCCCCAATATCAATGAGTTTATGAGGGACAATGATGCCATCAATGTGTACATCTACTATTGGACTTCCAGAGTCTAGATATTTTGGACAAATCGCTCTCCCCAACATCAAATCAGATAATTGACCAATAACATTAATGGTGGAGTTGTCTCTTTTCCTCCTCCTAGGGCGTTTGAAACATTTATCTTTAATAAGCTTATTGTAGATGGGAACATCCTTAATAGCTTGGAGGAGGTGTATTTTAACACACATATTCTTCAATTCTCACAGAAGTTTAGTATCTCTTGGGGTGTGCTAGTTAGCATGGATCAATCTCTCAGAAAAAGGAGGTGTATTTTCTTGAGGGATATTCTCTTCCTTTTCTTCTTAATTTTTTTCAAGTGAAGATGGAGGTTGGTTATCTGGAAGCACCCTTCCAAACCTGAGGTTGATTTCTTGAATCTCCATAGCATAGGTAAAGTAAGATGTCACTCCATTGTAGACCTGGTGTGTGCTTGCTTGTTATTCAGGTTTGGATTAGGTTGAGTAGGCATCTAAGATTGCTTGCTTGGAGTAGGATGAGTGAGTTGTGGTTGAGATGGAGGTGAAGGAAGTAAAGAAAGAGGTTGGTTGAGTTGAGGACTCCACCCTTGTAATGGGTTATTCCATTGAATATGTTGAGAAGCATATGGTTGAAATGATTGATTGACATGTTGGGGAGGATATTGAGGAGAATAAGGCCAAGAAGGAGGTGTGGACCATGATGGATGAGTGGAAGAGTACCAGGGTGGAAAGGGTACATTCTATTTGGGATGGTAATAAGAGTAAGATGCACCTTGCATTCCCTACCGGTATGGCTGAAATCCTTGAGGCCTCCTTTGATTTATAAAGTAGAGTTGCTCAACCCCACCTTCTGCCCCTTGGTATACATATTTAAACCAAGAAAAGAATGAAATTTATCTGTGGCATGATTTTCCTCACATACTAAGAAGACCTCTATGACATTTAATGGGCATTCATCTCTGGGGTGCCTCCTAGGGAATTTACGGAAGAAAATAGCTAGGGCCCTCTCTGCTTCCTCTTGTCTCCTCTTGATCTACATGGTATCCATTTGCAAGGCAAAGGTATGCATCATTTCGCTTTTAAAGTCCTCCAACATGTTCCCATTCTCCTTTTTATTGATGTTGTGGAAGGATAGGAACTAACCAAGGCTTGAATAGCCCTACCCTTATTCCTAACATCCCTAGAGTGGTTTTTTAACATTCTTTTGATGTCATCATAGGATAATTGATAGAAGTCTCCGCGGATAGCATGTTGAGGGTTTCTAGTGTGTCCTCCTTGAACCCTTGGAGAAGAAATAGCTTGAGTGATTCAGGATCAAGGGTGCATTTGGCCCTCCTATAAATGAGTTGAAATCTCTCCTCATATTCCTCTAGGGATTCATCAAGTCCAAGATTCATTCTAAATATTTCCTCCTTGGTTTATTTGTACCTACATTAGTCCATGTACTTGTTATTAAAGTCTTGTTTCATTTGAGCCCAAGTAGTGATGTTATCCCCAAGAAAATCCATAAACCAGCGCAAGGATGCATCCTTAAGGGTAAATGGAAGTAACTTCATCTTCTAGTCATCAAATGCATAGTCATAGGTCCTATAGATAATAGAAAATTCAAACACAAAAGTATCAAGATCCTCAGAGGTTAATCCATGGAAGTGTGGAAGGGAAGTAGGGCTTATATTCTTCATTTTAGCCTCCCCATTAGTCTCTCGGATATGGAACACCTTATTGTTCTTGTTTTCAGCCATGGTTTTAGTAGGTGCAATGGGTTCTTTTTCTTCCCAAATAGGTTCTTCAAATATCTTAGGTTGCTCACCTAAAGGGTCTTCTAACTCCCCTATAGTCAGAGAGGGAAGCTAACAGTCACCGAAGAAGAGTGAACGTTGATTGTTTGAGGGTGTGGGGGTGTTTGGTAAGAATTTTCCTTGAGTATCTCTATTCCCGAAGCATGAAAGAAAAAATTCTTCTTTTCTATGATTTTTTCAAAAATGAATGTAAAACAAAAAGTAATGCATCAACTATCTAATTCACACTTGCATATAAATTAATGTTCTACTTGTGCTAAATTTGTGATAAAGAAGTTAATGCTATTCTATCTTGCAATGAAGGAAAAGGGATGGTTGGAATGGCCTAGGTGTTTCCCTTGATAATGGAGTCCAAACTGGGGGTCAACCTACTTCTAAAATAAGTCAAACTTGCATCACAGATCAAAACAGGGGGTAAAACAGGTTGCTACATGCATGCTACAGGAAGCTGCTACAGAAGCCATGTGTTGCTACAAGAAGGCCTGTAATGCTACAGTAAGTTTGTCGTGAGGGTTTGGAAGGTAGGAATGGTGAGTTCAATGGATGGTAATGTAGATGGAGGTTGTGGTATATGGATGAAATATGACCAACACCCGTAGCCAAGCTCAACACCTAAGGAAGACATGTTTTGGACTAAGAGGGTTTCTCATGGGGACCTAAGGGAATGAGCTCAAGAATAGAATTTTGGGATTCATCAAAGAGGGTGAAGAAGTCCTGGATGGAGATGGTGAAAGGCCCCTTTCCCGTAGACCCAAACACCCCCGCAACATCAGATGCACATTCTCCTTGATCATTGACAAAACAAAATCACCAATCATGGAAAATATGAGTTGAATTTAAATATCATCTAATCTATGACAAACACTCTAATCTAGTCAACAAATAACCTCAAAGCTACAACAAGAATATTCAAAACAAAATGACTAACATATACCTTCTTCCAATAAATCATAAACATATCATTTTTGGGTTGTGATTGTAGATTCTTCTACTCATGTTCCCATGAGAGTGATGAGATAGAGAGCAGTCACAAGATTTTTGAGGGGTTATGTTCTAATGAAATGAAGAAAACTAATAAACATTCTAAGCTAAAAATTAATACCAATACATAAGAGGGACCTAAGCCAATAGGGTTGGGCCCAAACCCAAGACCCTCAACCCTCTTAAACTAAATTAATGATGGATAAATAATAAATTCCTCATGATCATTGCATCAATGTTAAATACATCACATAACTAGTCAAAAATAATAGTATCAAGTGCTTGAGCTCAATAGTCTCCTAGATGAAAACAAAATTTGAATCCTAATGAGCTCTTTGGAATGTTTATTTGTACAACAGGGTATCTACCAATAGTTCCCTAGAAAATAGGAATGTTTGTCTCCCAAAACTCAAGAAGGATGGATATAGATCTTGTTTAATTGCACATGCTTGGCTACCAGTGACCTCATCCTGCTTGGCTGCCAATGACCTCAAGCTGATGAGAGAGAAAGTGGCGATCTTGGTTGATTGAGGGAGTTAAGTAGGTGGAAAACATCCTATAATCTATCCTTGTTCTATACTCTGATATCATGCATTGAAATCATCTCAAAATTGCTCCATTTCCTACATTTAAACCATATTTATGCCACATGACATAGAAAAACATATTTTTCCCCTCTCACTAAGCTTAATTATATAACAAAAATTGTAAATAAATGTGAGAAAGAGATAGTTCTAAAGCTGGAGGATGGAAGTATGACCCTTATGATGTACCTATTGATGAACCACATCACCCTCCATCTCAATTCCTCACCCTGGGAGGTCAAATAGGGATGAAGATTCAGCTCAGTGCTCTCGTTCAGTAGTACTCTAGATCATAAACATATCATCATGGTCATATTTGGTGTTAGCCTAATCATCATTTCGTAATAGCATAAGTCTCTTTTTCATGTATTACATCGTATCAAATATTATACTAGAACAAAAATATATATATCACAAAAGGATATCATATTCATCCTCCCTCTCATGATGGCAACAACCACATGCCTAAGCTTGTTTCATACAACAACATTGTCTCCATGAAAGCATCTCAGTCCCATCTATATATGAGATTCGTTTTCAATTGGATCCCACTCAATATTATCATAATGTATCACTGTCACATCTAGAACCTATTCAAAATAACTTTCCAAAGATTTCCTTCAATCTTCTTTACAGCTAGCCATGCTAGCAACATTGTACTCAACCTCTAGCGTGCTTAATTCTACGAACTTCTCATCCACAATATCATGGCATATCTCATGCTGAAGAAGCACCTACATGTGCTCATCTCATCAATAGCGATCCCAAATAGCATTAGTACATCCATGTAGTCACATATCATAGAAAGAATATTTCAGACAAAAAATTGATTGTCCTATGCAAATATCTTGAAGTGTGCTTGGTGGAAAATCAATGTGTATGAAGCTGCTCAAAACATATATATATATATTCTATATATATATATATATATATATATATATAGAGGAGAGAGAGAGAGAGAGAGGAGACTGGTGTTCATATGGAACATCAATGTTTTAATCAACTATCTGTTGTCAAGTCAAGTTCAACAATATCTCTTCATAACTTCTTGAAATTCAATTGGAGTATCTGAGGATTTTCATTTTTTCTTTATTAATACCTTCACAATATAGATTTTCTTTTCTCAACTTCAAAACACAATTCATTGTGCCATGATTCGTCATTTCAAACTTCAAACGCCAACTCCCTCTTACTTTGATCATCATAGGTTCATTACCTGTCAAGAATAGGCTATCGGCATATAAAACCAAAATCAAAGTTATACCTTGGAGCACTTTTGTAGTAGAGGTTTGGATTGGCACATCTTCCTAGATTTACCAGATAATTGTCAATGCACACATACAAAGCTCAAGGAGCTTGCTTCATACAATTCTTTCTGCAAACATAAAACTTGACCAAACCAATATTCTCATCCTTACACAAATCAGTAGTATGCAATCAAATCAACTAAGTTAGTTTATCAAGATTTAAATTCCAAATCAAAGCTAATATCAAAATCATAAAAGTTTTTGCCAATATCCCTATGAAAACCTTTTCAAACCAAATGTCATGTGGGGCTTACATCCAAATACCAAGTTACAACAACCTTTTATTTACCAAGCATTATCCAATCTAACTTTATTAAGTCATCCTTACGATCATAGCATGAGTCATATCTATCACTAAATATGAATGGATACATCAAGGACAAGTCATATAAGTTTCATGCATATACCAAGAATGATTCATACAAGTTCCATCCATTCATTGTGAGATTACTTCATACTGAATCACAATTGTTTATGCTTCAACCAATGTGCCAAAGACAATTAGGCCAATAAAAATTCATTATTGAATACCAATATTAGTCACTGAAAGTTACTATGCTCACATAGCACTATCATCAAGGAAAATCATCAAATGTAAATTCAAATCATTAGTCTTCAATTCAAAACCCTAATTTGTCATCTCTGTGAATTCAGTCAATCCATAATCCAAAAACATATGAAACATCATGTCAATTTCCTAAAGAATATTTATGAACTATCAAGCATCACGTCAAAACTCCAAACATTTCTTGTCTATACTAATCAGCCAAATCTTGTCAAACCCTTGCAATTGTTATCAAATATTGTCATTCACTAGCTTCAATGGTTAAATCATAATGACATATTGACTTTCATATCTCGGTCACCTGCAAACACGAGTTTAGTCAACACATTCACATTCTCTCTGGTAAGTCAAATATTAAAACTTCCATTCTCATAGGGCATTCTATTATCTACTCCATGTCTGTAGGATTGTCATATTATAGGTGTACTCATGATTTGATGCATAAAGCTTTAATTTTGTAACCTACATGGATAACCTCTCCCATAGGCTTTCTTCCATGCAGTTTGAGGCCTATAATTGCACCCTTAAACTTGCTTCGTGTGGTTGGGGCTTAGACTGATGGAAACCCTCTCTTCTCATACCAGAACTCGCTACAAATTATCAAAATTAGATATTTAATCTATTCATGTCTAGAAATCATACTTCAATAGTACATATTTTTTTATCATTTAATGCAAATGACAATAGGTGTAGGGATCTTATGAAGAGTTTCTCCCTCTTAATGAGTGTTAGGTCCCTATAATACTAATGTATTCCCTTATTATTATTGTCATTGTAGCCTCTTATTATTATTGTTGTGCCCATGTTGTCCCCATATTGTTATTATTGTGCCCCATAGAAGCCCACTATTGTTATTGTTGTGCCCTTACATTATTATTGTTATGCCGACTTTGACTATATTGTGACCCCTTAGACTCCTATATATAGAAAGGAGGTTTTGTCATTTGTATCATCCAATAATTGCTAATTTTTGTAATGTAAAGGAGGTTTCCCCCTTGAAGAGGCTGATTTTTAAGTCGTTTCTCTATCTTTTCTTCTATTTTGTGAGCTGGTTGCATAACAATTGGTATCAGAGGTTTGGATTCTAGCATTTCACTACTTCAAACAGGTCATCGTGGAATTTTCGCTATAAATTTTTTCTACGATGTTTCATAAGTTGAAATTAAAACCCATTTGATATTAAATCTTGCTGAACCTCGAGCACAAATTTCAAATCTTGTATTGCTATATTTTCGGAGATATGATCCAAGGAAGTTAGGGTTTTTGCAGGCTCCCAAATTATATCTCAAATAGGTGACCTGGGGAAAATCGTCATACCTTTCTCTCTGAGCATCGGATTGAAATTTAATAAAATAGTACAGAAAGAGAACGAACTATAGTTTTTTTTATTGGTTTTAGGTTCAAAGGTTGAAAAAGTGACACATGGAACTTCGTACAAGTTCTCTCTGCTGAACCAGTCTATAATCAGGTCATCGTGGGGGATATGTAATAACTCTTTCTTGGAGAATCCAATCTTGATCAAACTTCCGTGTTGGAATGAGGACTCAGAGGGATACCATAGGATGAAATTTTAGACCTTGGAGATCAAAAATTATAGAGATACAACAGATTCAATATCGAGCTCCTACAAAACCAAAAAAGGTGTGTAGTCTTTTTAAAATTTTGCATAAGTTTGGTTTGAAAAATTAGTTTGAAGGAATTCAAAGGAAATAGTGAAGCATAATTATCATTAATTGATGCCCCGAAGAAAGAAAATGGAAACACCTAGTAAGCAACCTGAAATCTCTAGCATGACTCATGAAGAAGAGGAAGAAATGCAACATGATATATCAAAATTACAAGACCAAGTGCAACAAATTTTCACTCTCACAAAAAGTAACAGAAGCTAAGATGGATGGTTTAAAGAAATGTGTGGAAGTTGTTAGCACCTAAATCTACCTTAGGCTAAAAGAAGGAAAAATTTAGGGTAACCACAAACCACGCTCAGTCTGGTAGCTAGTCCTACCAGAACAGGAGAGGGCTCTCTCCTTGTCACGCTTAGTGAATAAATAAACAATATGGTCTGAGATGACTTACTATGAATATTGATTTTAGGCTAGGTAAATAAATATGGAAGAAAAAGGAAATTTTTGATAAATGACTAAGTTTATGGGATGTATGGGACCAATGAACAGCATGAGCAGAGAATTTAACACAAAGGCACAGATTGTTTCGTGAGGCAAGACAGGCGGAAAGTCTAGCAATTAAATTTGAAATAATGTGAAATGGAAAGATTGTTTAGGAGGGTTAAAAGGGCATAAATACATGAATCCTTTTCAACAGAAGAAGAACACAAAACGTGAAACTTTCCCATAGGCAGAGCAATAAACATGAATTCTACCTTATCTTACTTAGAAAATTTCACTGGAAATGAATATGAATGAACTGTGAAACATAACGAAATACATATGAAATAGAAAGAGAATACATTTGCTACACTCGCACCACATGAATCTCATGAACCAGAGCCACTGCATTTCATTAATTCTCTGTCAAAATATACAATGAGTAACTGAGTTTCTCTCCCACAGTCTCCCAGAAATTACAACCAACCCTTTGCAAATGGTTTTACATACAATAAATAGACTTTGCCATTGGGAAATGGAACAACCCAAAGTTGGGGAGTTTTTCAAATCATTACAAACTGGAAATGGAAAGCCAACCATTAGTGACAGGTGCAGTGTTACAAAAATGACAAACTGTTTGGGTGACTGCTCGCCTTCCTTTGCCACTTGGATAGAAGCCAACCTTTAGTGAAAATACTTTTTAAACGTTGCCTTAGGTGCTGAGAAAAATGTAGTGTAAATGAGTAGGCACACTTGGAGAAAATCGCGAATCGAAATGTCGCAGAGCAGAAGTGATTTTGGCCTTTGGGTCTCTGTGCGCCGCGCCCAAAACTATATGCGTCGCGCCACTTTGGAGGCTATTTTGAGGTACTTTCTGAAGTCAAAATTGTTCCCAAGTGTTCTTGTTATAAATACCTGCCTGTCTACTTTCCAACCCAAGTGGAATTTCTGAATTTGGTGCTCATTTACCCCTCCAAAACTTCAATCTCCCAAGACTCCTTCCTATGTGTCAAAATAGGGGCAGAGAGGTCACTTTTTGAGTGTTTTTGACCTCCTGGGGACTCAAAACTTGCCCAAACTTCTTGGCCATGCCCCAACAGTCATGATTTTTCATGTTCAATCCAAAAATGCAAACCTTTCATGATTTGGAGCTCCCTATCATAAGCGTTGTGCCAGTGGCGCGACGCACAGGGAGAAAAACCTTGTTTTGTGCACAAAAATTTGTCAAATGACCAAAATTGCCCCAAATTTTTTGAAATTTGGGCTGGAGATTCTCTACGAAGTACTATGCTAGGCCACAGAGGCTTCAGCCAAGATTCAGAGCCGATCTTGCTCTTTTCGCCTCTTTTGTCTTTTTGTCGCTCTCCTCAATTTCGCCTTCAAATTCCTTATCCGGGCCTTTGAACTCATGTTCCATGCCCTGTAGTGATAAACCATCCGCCTCAATAATGTTTTTTCCTTGTCGGCCTTCTCTAGCAGTTTCTCAAGGTGGATGTTGATCTGCTCGAGCCAAGATTCTCGGTCATTGTTAATCTCTTGCTCTAATGGAGTGAGCTCAATCCTCCTCTGTTGGGCAGCTCAGCAATTCTCTCAGATGTTTTGCAGCTCCATGATCTCCTGCTGGTCTTCGAGCTGTTTATTCCTCTACTCCAAGTACCTGATAATCCACTTAGCCCTCTCCAAATTGAGAGACAAGGCTTGGATCTCCGTTTGCTGCTCCTGGATGGTCCTCCTAAGTTTGGCACTCTCCACATCTGTATCATCATCATGAATGAGGATGAAGTCAACCTCTCATTCACCTGATGGCCCCTCGTCATGCATGGGTCTCTTGCCCCTGTCCTGTACATGTGTTTACAATGTCGGAAGTGGGGCCCCTTCCACCCCGGGTGGAGATAACACTCGCTTTGCTGCTGCGAACAAATGTCTACTGCCTCTCTGATAGGTGATGAATACCGGCATAGTAGCAGTCTCATGGTGCTCATACTGATGAGAAGGACCACCTATCTCATGTTCAACCTCTGATAATACCTGTGAAGTTCTGAAGAGGTCATGGGAGATGAAATCATCCCAAGTAATACCCTACAATCCCAGCTGATGAACCACCAAAATCTTAATAAGATCAAAGTGATAAACACTGTTAAGTTGCTACTGAGGGGTTTTGTGTTGCATGAAGGTGTTCATCCTATCTATGTTCCTGCAAATGAAATATGGGACGTTCATCATCCGCACCCTGGTAAAGTGCATGAGCAACCTGATGTGATAGGCATATAAACAAGAGAACCTCCCCTCACAGCTGAAATATTTCATGATTAACTTCATCAGTAGAACATATTCATCTTTCAAATATCGGAATGGAAAGACTCTTTTGAGCTACCTCAAGAAACTGGCGTTAATGTATGGCTCATAATGCTGCCGATCAACCTTCTGTTTCTTGTGCCATGGTTCTCCAACGTTTGGTATGCCGGTTGCTAATGAGACAGTTTCAGGTGTCAGTGTGAAGGTGACACCGGCTAAGATAGAGTGATCTCCATGTAAGTGAAGCACAAAAAGATGGGACAACTCATGATGAACTTGAAAACTAGCCACCTTTTGATAAAACTCAAAACATGACAGATGCTATAAACATGACATAGCAAGAGGGCATGCCTGCGATTCTGTAAGGGTAGTTGGTTCATCCCTAACATGTTTGCCACTTTTATGATGTCTCCGGGGAGCTTGTTCTTCCGAGGATGAATCACTTTGGGTTTCCATTTCATACTCCGATGAATGCTCAGATGCCATGACTGTTGTATATGGATTGTGCTTGGACTGTCCTTTGATGATGTATGAAACTATGTGTTGTTATGAATTCTGCCACCAAGGGGAACAATGCAAATGGGACTGTTAGGAAGGGGAATAATATGATCGGATTAAGGATTATGGGGAGAAATTTTGTTTAGGGACATGTAGGGGGGTTTGGGGATTTTATAAGGTAGGATTTTGGGGTTTTACATTTGACAAATGAGTGGAGGGGATAGGGAATAGGGGTTTAGTAACGTTTTAGGGTAGGGAAAGATGAGAAAAATGGAATAGGGGGGAAGGGAACGATGGAAAGAAGGGGAAAAATGAAAGGGAGGAGGAACCTTGGCATCAACACAACGAATTTGCAACCCTAACAACAATGGTTTTGATGATTTCAAGTGGTAGGGTTTAGGAGTTTTTATTGCAACTATAAACGGCCATAAACCATCATCATATTCACAAAATTTGATGAGCAACCGAGATGTCGACCCTACCTGGCAATTTCAAGGGTTTCAAGGCAATTTGTTGCAAATTTGGAGCCAAACCGGGCCTTTGTGGGTGTGCGCCACACAGCATACCCAGTGCGCCGCACCGTTTGTGTGCATCGCGCCCGTGTTAATTTAACACTGTGTGGTCACGCCAAATGCGCCGTGCTCCCTCTGTGCGTCGCGCCCCTCTACCTGTGCGTCGCGCCTGTGAAAACACCTCCAACCTCACTCAAAACGCGTGCTTGCTCTCACAATCACTTTGAAATGCTTTCTCTCTATCCTTGGTGTGCAAAATGACATTGTTCCTTGTGGAAATTCTATATAAAGATATTTGAAGTCATGGTTTTAATTTTTGTTTCTTCAAAACCCACTTTGATAATGTTTTATTTTGGCACTTTTTCCTGATTTAATTCAACTCTGTATTTCATTTCTCCCTTCAAATTTCTATCTAAAATGATGAAATTTTTGGCACTTTTTGCAGGGGTTGCATGACATGGCATTTGGCCAAGGAAACCATGACTGCGCCTGAAGAGATCAATTGGAAACTTTTTTGAAAATTATCACAAATGACACATTATTTGACTTTTCTTCACAACAGAGTTTTGAAGAACAGTCGTAATCTGTCAACATGACGATGAAAATATTTAAATCAAAACTTTGTAAGGGCCTCCCTCTGGCCTGCATGGCTTTATTGGACATTTTTGAAGACCAATTTATCTGATCTCTAGACCTAATGACTGAAAATGACACTTGTCCATTAAAAGATCGAACATTGACTGTCATGAGCTTTAGTAAACATTGATGAAAAGACCTAAGCCAGCAGGTGCCAGACATGAGGGGAAATGACTGGCAAGACCCTTCCGTCAGATTGTGGCATGCCCCTAGCGGAATGCAGCTGAGCGAATGGAGCGAGACACCTAAAAATGAAATGCAGAAAGAGTTTTGATCTCTGACGGAGGACTCACAAGACTGTCTCTAACAGAAGTTAAGATGGATGGCGTGGAAGATAAGATGAATTGTGTGGAATCTAAGATGGATGGCGTGGAAGCTAAGATGAATGGCATGGAATCTAATATGGATGGCGTGGAAGCTAAGATGGATGGCATGGAAGCTAAGATGGATGGTATAGAAGCAAAACTTAAAGGCAACATGGAAGATTTAAAGATAGATTTGACAAAGTTGCTACAAGAAATGCTTACTAATGGTGAAAGGGTAGTAAAAGAAACTCGTGATGAGAACAAAATAAATGTTAATCATGATTTCATACACTCTAACGTTGGATTAAAGACCCACCATGTTCCAAATATTGATATGCGAAAGTTTGATGGCAAGGATCCCGTAACATGGATACTACAGATGGAGAAATATTTCGATCTCCATAATGTGCACACACAAAAGGTATGCATTGCAAATTTATATTTGGACCCCAATCAGTTTGTATGGCATAGATGGTTTTTCTCTCATAAATAAATTGTCACTTGGGCAATTTTTATGGAAGAAATGATAGTACATTATGAGGATACAAAAATAAACACCTTTTTTAGCCAATTGATAAATCTCAAACAAGAAGGTTCAAAGGTGGAGCACATTAAGGACTTCCAAAAATTGAATATAAGGGTAAAAGATATTCTAGAGGAGCATAGGATTGACGTGTTCATAGGGACATTAAAAGATAAATTCAACATGAGGTTAGCCTTTGGGAACCTAATTCATTGGAGAAGGCATTTAGGTTGGAAAGAAAAATTGAAAGCAAAATTATGGCAACAAGGAAGCCTACCAATCACAACTATAAATATGGAAGTGTTGTTTCCCCTAGCTTTCCACAACCTACAAGTTTGACACTACAATAATTGGAAGAAAAAAGAGAAAAAGGGCTTTGTCACAGTTGCGATAGAAAATACACTAAAGGTCATAATTTTGTTGAGAAGAAATTATTTTACATAAATTGTGAAGAGGAAGAAGAAAAGGAACAAGAAACATCAAAAAAAGAGGATACACACCAGGAACAAAACCTAGAGAAAGAAGAAATGAATCCAATCATATCTTCTAATGCATTGGTCGAAATAACCACTCCTCAAACTATCAAGATAGAAGGACATATCAAGAAGAAAAAGGTAATAATGTTGATTGATTCAGGAAGTACACATAATTGTGTTCATTGTAAGATACCGAAGGAATTGAATTGCTTCCTATATCCAGCACCAGAGTGTCAAGTGATGGTTGCAAATGGAAGAACCATAAATTGCTCTGGAAAGTTCCATAATATCAAGCTATCCATGGGATAATATGTGTTGAATAATCCAATGTTTTCCATTCCAATGGATGGTATTGATTTTGTACTAGGAGTTCAATGGCTACAATATTTGGGTATGATAGCTTTTAATTTTCAAGAACTTTTCTTGAATTTTTTTCAGAAGGAAAGGAAGTTGAATTAATGGATATCACGGGGAAACCAATAAATATAATCAACTCTAACGACATGACAAAGCTTCTAAAGAAATAATAACGTGGCATAATTGCACAGTTATGTTCGCCAGAGGTTCCCACGTCAAAATCATCTATTTCTCCAAATCTTCAAAAAGCCTTGGACAATCATTCCAAAGTATTTGAGGTTCCCAAAGGCCTCCTACCTATTCGTGATCATGGTCATGATATTCATTTGATTCCAAGAAGTTCCTCCAAACATCAAACCTTACAAATATTGCTATGCCCAAAATATGAAATTGAACGTATGGTTGCAGAAATGCTAGAGGTTGGTATAATTCAATCTAGTCAAAGTTCTTTCTCTGCTCCAGTGGTATTGGTCCACAAGAAGGATGGATCATGGCGCATGTGTCTGAATTATAGGGATCTCAACAATCTCACTATTAAAGATAAATTTCCCATTCCTTTCATTGATGAATTATTGGATGAATTGCATGGAGCAATTTACTTCGCCAAGTTGGACCTTCATTCAGGATATCATCAAATTAGAATGAAGACTGAAGACATTCTAAACTCATGAGGGCCATTATGAATTTTTGGTCATGCGTTTTGGCCTTACCAATGCACCTTCTACATTTCAAGGTTTAATGAATTCCATTTTCAAACCCTTCCTTAGAAAATTTGTATTAGTATTTTTTGATGATATACTAATCTACAGCAAGTCTAGGAAGGATCATGTTCAACATGTCAATCAAGTGCTCAAACTATTGGAGGAGAAATAATTATATGCAAAAACCTCCAAATGTTTCTTTGGAGTACAAGAGGTGGAATATTTGGGTCATATTGTATCTCATGAAGGCATTAAGGTAGACCCTAGAAAAATTAAGACCATTAAGGAATGGAAAATCCCCACATCCATAAAGCATCTATGAGGATATTATCGCAATCTTGTTAAGAATTGTGAGAGAATAGCAGCACCTATAACAACATTACTGAAGAAAGATGCATTTTCTTGGACTTCAGGAGCAACGAAAGCCTTTGAACATCTTAAAGAGGCAATGTGCCAAGCACCAGTCTTAGCTACGCCAGACTTCACAAAAACCTTTATTGTGGAATGTGATGCCTCAGGAAATGGAATTGGTGTTATTTTAATGCAAGAAGAAAGACCCATTTCTTTTGAAAGTCATCCAATCAAAGGAAATTATTTACACAAATCTATTTATGAGAAGGAAATATTGGCAATACTACATGCACTTAAGAAATGGCAACCTTACCTAATGGGAAGACACTTCAAGGTAGAAACAGATCATGATAGTCTTAAATACTTTTTAGAACAAAGATTATCTTCAGAAGAGATCCAAAAATGGGTCATAAAGATGTTGGGTTATGACTTTGAAATCATCTACAAAAAAGGGAAGCAAAATGTTGTTGCAAATGCACTATCAAGAAAGGATGAGGATGTGGAAGCATTGCTTTGTGCCATTTCTATTATCCAACCAGATTGGATAAACGAAGCAAGGGATGAATGGAAGAATGATGAATAATTGTGTGCACTCATTCAAAAGTTACAACAAGACCCTAGTACATCTGATACATTTAGCTGGAAAAATGATTCGTTATGGTACAAAGATCACTTACACCTCTGTAAGAATTCCCAACTCAAACAAAATATTCTTATGGAATTGCACACCTCTCCCTTAGAAGGGCACTCGGGATTTTTAAAAACTTACCACAGGGTTAAGAAGGAATTTTTTTTCGGGGTGGCCTTAAATATGATATTAAAAATTTTGTGGCAGAAAGTTTGGTTTGCAAAAAAAATAAAGTTGAAACAATTAAGGCCCCGAGTTTATTACAACATTTATCCATTCCAAGTCAACGTTGGGAGGAGGTTTCAATGGGTTTTATCACAAGTTTACCCAAGTCTGAAGGAAAGAGTGTCATCATGGTGGTAGTTGATAGACTCACCAAGTATGCACACTTTTGTGCATTATCTCATCCCTTTAAATCCAATACAGTTGCTATTGCATTTATGGAAACAATTAAAAACCTTCATGGAAAACCAAAAAATTATTGTAAGCGACAGAGATCCCATTTTCACTGGAAATTTTTGGGCAAAAATATTTTCTTATCTGGGTACTCAGTTAGCTCATAGCTCATCTTATCATCCTCAATCTGGTGAGCAAACTGAGATAGTGAACAAATTTTTGGAAGTATATCTTCGTTGCTTTGTATCTGATAAACAAACACAATGGGTAAAATGGTTGCCTCTCACTGAATGGTGGTATAAAAATTCCTTCCATACTGCAGCAAAAATGACCCCATTTATGGCACTTTATGGATATCATCCACTATCCATCACATCATATTTAAGAGAAAATTCTAAGGTTCAAGCAGTGGAAAATCACATTGAGCATCAACAACAAGTTATCCAACTCTTAAAGGAAAACCTCACTTCAACACATAATAGAATGAAACAACAGGTAGATCAACACCGTAGCGAAAGAAGTTTTTATGTAAGTGACTGGGCATTTCTTTGGCTATAACCATACAAACAAATGTTCCTCAACAAATCTAATAAGGATAATAAATTATCACCAAATTATTATGGTTCGTACAAGTTGTTGCAAAAGATTGGTACTATGGCATACAAATTGGAGCTTTCTATAGCTTCTCGAGTGCACCCAGTTTTCCATGTTTCATTCTTAATAAAGGTTATAGGTGACAAGATCTTAGTTCAAACAATACTGCTAGAACTTGACAAGGAAGGAAAAACCATATTGGAACCTGAAGCAGTCACAGAAAAAATAACTCGATAGCTACGAAATCGATCAATTTCAGAGTATCTCATCAAGTGGAAGAATTTACCGGCTGAAAATTCCACATGGGAGGATAAAAATTTTATATAAAAGCATCCAAAACTACTCAAGCGTTGAGGAAAACACTTTTCTGAAGGAGAAGGGCATGTTAGGTCCCTATAATACTAGTGTATTCCCTTATTATTATTTCCATTGTATCCCCTTATTGTTATTGTTGTGCCCATGTTGTCCCCATATTGTTATTATTGTGCCCCATAAAAGCCCACTATTGTTATTGTTGTGCCCTTACATTATTATTGTTATGTCGGCTTTGACTATATTGTGACCCCTTAGACTCTTATATATATAAAGGAGGTATTTTCATTTGTATCATCCAATAATTTTTCATTTGTGTAATGTCAAGGAGGTTTCCCCCTCGAAGAGGCTAATTTTGAAGTCATTTCTCTATCTTTTCTTCTATTTTGTGAGTTGTTTGCATAACAATAAGTAGCCCCTTCAGCCATTATTATTCAATTCATAAACCTATCTATAATATTTTCATGCATCAACAGAACTATTAGATCATAAAATCAAACTATATCAGGTTCTAACACATATATTCATCATGGTCATAACATGTCAGTATCAACTACTTCATCATCTCATCTAAGCATGACATCAAATTTTCATCAAGGGTTAAGATTTATACAATTAGGGAAGTTGTCAAGTGCTTCATCATACTTTAAGGATCATAATCACTTCATAACTTTTCTACATTCATTCAATCATCAAATCAGTGCATCCAATTTTACTATATGTCATAATTACTAAGCCAAGGTCAACAAGGATATCTTGAGTAATAATATTATTTCTACACTTCCATCATCATGGTTATCATGCTTATCATAAACAATATCAATAGTATTAAGCTACCATGTATAAGAATCAATATGTTAGCCTTCTTAACGGGATCAGGAAATCCATCATGTCTAGAATGAAATATTCTTGCCAAATATCAAGAGCACCAATATATCAAAATCAATGTTTCTATGTAGCTTTATCATGACTTAATAGAATGTAAGATACTTGTCCAATACTAAGTGCATTATCTCATAATAAGTATCATGAATCAAACTTACTTTCATATGCATGCATAAGCCATTTGTGAAGGATATGTTCTCATCATACCTTAGGGCTTACCTTGCCATCCAGTATTGCAGCTGAATCATAACATTGAAACAATATACCATATATACTTTGTAGTATTCAAATACATGTGCACCTTCTTATTTGACATTGGCAATGGGAGAAATTTGTCATGGGAAATTGTAGCTCTTTAATTCCTCCACTAACCATCTTTTCCTATATCTCATATGATCCTCAAGAAGGATCCACTTATCACATCTCATCAAGAGGTTACAAGTATCCAAATACTCACATATATATGTAGGAAGTATAATTAATAATCAAAGCAATAAACCAAACAGGAATAGAATCACAAAAAAAAATCTAGAAGGTACTTATCTTTTAACGAGAGGATACCAGCTCCCTCTTGAACCAACCTTCAAGAGTCATGAGTGTCCATTGACCATATTACATTTTTTCCTTAAATATATTCATCAACTTCATCAATAACCAAGGCCTAATTAAGACTATCTCATCTAGGTATTCATCATGTTTGTGCTTGAACATCTTCACATCAGTCATGCTAGGGTTTCTAAATTGCATATCTCAAATCTTTGTCATAAAGCAGGGTTTCTCCCAAACCCTAACCTCGTAATATCCATCAAACCCTAATAACCAAATAGCTTAAGGTTTCCTTCAAACCCTAGTATTCTTTTAGGTCTCCTCCATCTTTTCTTGCTTCCATTAATGGTGTCTTCATAAGGGTGACCTTCAATGACTTTTCTTCAGCCCAACTTTGATACCATGTTAATTTTTCTTAGGTCTATATTGTTTTTTTCTTGATAATTGCATTTCATTATTTTCATATTAAATTCACCCCATAACATCATAACATTATTCAAATTTACTTCATTATTCAGCACATATGCAACTATGTAGAAAGAATAATAAAATCATCAATTCAATGAAACATAAAGGAAAAATAGAAGAAATGCATCCACACATAGAGACACCAAGATTGGTCGAAGACTAGGGAAAAACCAACTATGGGGAAAACCCTTTCAAATTATTCTTCTTATTAGATTTCCATTGAACAATTCAGCAAAAGGGAGTACATTGATCCATATATTCATCCACAACTATTCAGAAACATCAACTAAATAATATCCATAAGATAAACCAACAATGTTAATAGTCATAATCATGCTTCAAAAGCCTGCAATCAACTACCATTATTTGCGGTCAACTGTTGAACCCTGTAGTTAATGAGCAAAATTTGTTGTCAACTGATAAAACCAAACCCTATTTTCCAACCGCATGGGAGGATGTGTTGTGCGTGTGGCTGAAAGGCTTCATCGTCACGGATGAGTCAGAAAGCATGCAGCTACAGCCATCATTTCTCTGTGAGATGCCTAAGACTTAGACCCGAAACCCTAAAATAGAGATGTGAGATTTAGACCTTGCAATTTCACCTTCGTGTGAACCCATTCCTTCATGGACTTGACTCATACCTATGAAAGCCAAAAACAAGAAAGAAAATAGAAGAATGATTAAAGATGATTTTCTAAATGAGGTTAAGGTCACTTGTATTTATATCCTTCCAAGGGTGTCCAATTCGTTTTAGGGCCAACTTGATAAAATATGCACATGTGCGCTTTTAATTCAAAAACACACTTTCCCTTGTCCAAATTGAGCACTTCAATAGTCAAAATTGGTCCTCTCGTAAAGAAGAATATCGTCCCATGGTTGGAATTTGTCATTCAACTTCCAAATTAACAAGGGAGTGCTCTAATCCTTCCATCCATGAGCTTTAACTTGTCATTCCCTCATCCTATGGCTCTAGCCATCAATTCATCTCCTAGAAAAACATCACCACCATCATATCTTTCATGCTCATAAAAGAACTCCTTGTGAGTAATATGAAAACATGTACTTGAGTCGACCAGCCACACCTCATGCTATACATATGTGCTTGAAGAAACAAGGTACACAACCCCTCCTTCATTCAAGGAGGTTTTCTCTTATGTAGAAGGAGCACCATAAAATCCCTTCCATTTCTCAACACTTTTGGATTTACAATGTTTCTTGTAATTCCCTTCTTTTTCATATCTCCAGCATAATTTTATCAATTTTTTTAGAAATTTAAATCATCCTCTAGATTTAGATTTCCCATTTAAAGAATTATTTGTATTTCTATCACAAGGGCATCCTCTTATAGATAATTTATATGGGTTATCACATTCCATGATTAGTCAATAAGATCTAGGAGGTCTTGCCACATTTACTAAATGGAGTGGATTCTCTTAATTTAATTTAGGTTAATTTAATGTAATTAAATATAGGGATTTGATTTTCTAGTTAAAATATAGATTTATTTAATAAATGAGGGATTATTTCATTGTCGACATGTAATACACCATTTAAGGAGAGTTGTTGAGGAGTTAGAGGTTTTAGGCTTAGATTTGATATTTTCTATGCATGGATGATTAGATCCATCTTTAGTGGATCTTAACAAACCATCCTTGTTTTATATAATTGATCTTTGTGAATAAAATAAAAGAGGAGAAATAGAGTGAGATACTTGAGAAAGGTTTGAGAGAGGAGAGGACTAATTATTTGTGTATTTAAGATATACAAGTGTTGTATTAATCAAGATAGTGTTAACATCCTCCATTATGTGTGTTTTATGTTTGTGGTTTGGAATCGATATGTTATGTTATGTGAGCGCCTGAGGTATAATACCTATTATTGTGATTATTAGAATGAACCATACTAGTTGTAGGATCAATTGTTGTAAGAGTAGCTTACGTTCAATATAGGTTTTGTAGCATATGTCTTTGTTATCGGTCCTTCGAGTTATAACGGGTTCGCATCATAAGTCTTGGGGATAGAGAAATTTGAGTCTGACCTTTACCGGAGTGAAAAATTATAATTCAATTGAGCAACAAATCCAAGTATTTTCAAGCTTTGTCAGTTGTCAGAATGTCAAATTTCTTGTGAAAGGTTTCCCATTTATTGGCTTCTTGGCTTTAGGCTTGTTGCACATGAGGTTGTTCCAATTCGAGATGACAACGTTGAAACATCGAGTTTAGGAGCACATTGTTAATTAATAGGAACATAGAATTTTTCCATAAACCATCAGCCACTGGAGTTAGCGAAGCCTTGGCACAGACAAGACCTTGCTCATTTTATCTGACTAGCATCGGTCAATCCTATTTACTAATGAATCCTAAAGACAAACTATTCCACAACAATTATAGTTCTATCTACCACCACTGCCTAAAAGGAGAGTGTGAGGGTTACAAAATGTCAGTGATCCCATACAAGGAAATTATGTCTGTTAATGGACACAACAAACAAAATCTTCAACTGAAGTTTATCTACCACCACCAGTCAATTGTGGAAGTAACAAGAGTTATGTTCTCATCAACTAAGAAGCCCGATAGACAATACATTTCATGTCAATAGTAGTTCCATCATAACACTACAAACCTACTGTAAAGACACCAAAGCTTATAAAGCACTGACAAGCAACATGGCAGTATCGTTAGTAAGTGGACCTGATAGACATGACCCTTCATAGAAGTTGTAAGATCTATTATTACCATCACCACGTTAGTATATTTCACCACCATCAAATTAAACAAGAAAGATTCAGTGGTGTGGGGGCTCAACAGTTCTTAGCGCATTTTGGGTTAAGCCTTGGGTTCTGACCTAGGGTCACTTGTTTAATGTTGTTAAGATCTTGGTGCTAAGGGCTAGTTCAAATTTAGGGTATCGTGCATAGTTTCACATTGTTGATTGTGGAGGCATTGGAAATTTGGGAAAGCGCTAATAGTGTTGATTCAAGAATTCAACCGCCAATCCATAGTCCTAATTTAATAATGGACATGTGGGATTCTCCTACACAAAATCAAAGTTGATCCAAGGGTTTAAAAAGGAAAATTTTGATTTGGGCCACCATGTTTAAGTGAAATGTGGATGAAGTTTGCATGAAAATGGTATTAGAGTGAATTAAAACTGTGCATTTGAATACTTGACAGTAAGAGAACCTATGGGTGAAATTATAAAGAAGAATTCAAGGTGGGAGATCAAAAATTCTCAGCGTTCAAAAAAGGACATCAATGATAAGCAAGAATAAAGGTTTGTTTAAAGAAACATAGCACAAAGGATATGGTACAAGGGAGATGACAAATCTAGCCAAAGAGAAAAGTTGGGCAAAATTGTTAAATATAGTTTTGAACACTGGTAACATAAATAATCTTGTATGGGTTTGAAGAAAAGGGACTTATGATGTTCTTGGAAGTGTGGGTCTATTAGATATGACAGATAAATGGTCCTTATATTCTCAATTTAATTTGAGCAGAGAAATTGTTGATGACAGGTAGCAGTAAGTAAAAGGAAAATGTGGTAGACATTGTGTAATAAAGATAACTTGTAACAATTTTCAGCTAAGGTTGGGTAGAAATTGTTGAGACAAATCCACAATTGTAAATGTGGGTAGAGTTTTCTAGAGAAATGAGCAAGTGAATCTCTAGGGAGAAGTGAGTAAAAATGCCAAATCTTAAAGGAGAAAAGAAGCTCAACAATTTCAAGAGGAGAGAACCAAGAATACCAAAAGACGAGGTTGAGGAGAACCTTGATGAGGTATTGTAGTAAGGTGAAACAAACTTGCTATTGCAGAGGCTTAGTATAATTCACAATTGAGCATGAAGAAGCTCATAAGAGAAGAGTAAAGATTATTATTAATGGTCATGACAAGGGATCAAAAGAAATCCACAATAACATTATTTGGCAAACTAATCGCTCTTGTATGCAAGCATCTCCTTAGGTTCGAAAACCAAATACTAGAACAAAACAAAGAAAATGCATAGAAACATTCCCTAAATCCATTACCATTAAATCATAGATGTAGATTGGATGAATGGTTCATACCTTTTTTGAAATGTTTGTCCTCATTGTTGTATCTTTCAATCTCATTCTCAAAGCTCTGAGAAGATATTTGCAAAGGAAGAAATATACAAATGATCAAAGCATATAATACATAAATTACTTAACGTAATCTATACATGTGATCAAGGAACCTCATAACAATCATCATAAAAATGAATGTGGGAAAGAATATGCATTTATATTAAGAAAGAAGAAAAGGAGAGAGTTACAACCAAGCCTTCATGTTCAAAGCTTCTTCCCAATGATCCTTAATTCCAACCTTGCAATCAAAAAGTCTCCAATGGATACTTTGGTAGCATGAAAGTATAGTTCAAGAGTAAAAAATCCAAACCCCTTCTCTTTGAGTGTACTTCTTTTATAGGCCAAGGATGGAAGTTTGAGATCCACTTTGGTAGGAATGAGATCCACAATGGATGGAATGGGATCCACTATGGTAGGGATGAGATCCATGATGGTAGGATTTCGAGCCCATATCCTCACTACTTGGATAGATACCTTCACAAGGCTTCTAGAAAGGAATTTTTGTAAATTTTTTTATTTTTTACATGTAAAAGGATCGTCGCACTTGTAATGAAGGTGAGTTGTGACAATATCGCAACATGTTTATTATGCAAGATGCAATGTCACATGTTTCGATACTGGACACCTGAAGATCTCCAAAAATAGGTTTTTTTTAGGTACTTAATCTAGGATTCTTATACTTCATGAGAGGTAATTCTTCCATCTTTCTTAGGAATTGATTACAATAGTTCTTCGGATGGCGAAAGATCTAGATTTGGCATCATTTTCTTGGATGCAACAAAATGATGTGTAACAAACATGAAGGAATATGCCATAATAATTGGCAGAAGAAAGAAGCAAATGAGTTCAGAGAAATTTGACACAGAGGTTTTTAAGATGAAGGTATAGCTCAGTTATAATGATGTCATTGTAGGAAAGTGAAAAAGACTAGAGACATGGATGGAGAATGAAGAAGCATGTTACATGGCCTATTAAGAAATTATTTGCAAGAAATCTAAGGAATAATTTGAGGCACATGATGAGTGCTTGGTTGAAGGAAGATGAACTCAAAGTAGTTGAGTATGATGATCAAGAAGTTCACTATTGTAAAATAAAGAAAATATAATTCCTTGGAGAGGATGATGGTAATGATGTTGATGGGAGACATCATGAGAGTCTCATTTGTTGTTTGGAAGGTCTAGATCAGCATGAAGATCCAATAACAAAGACATCAAAAGGGCTAGAGAGCCTTATAATTTTTAAAGTAATAATTTGTGTAAGAATGTCAGTTTTGCATATATTGAAGGTGATGGATAGTCCTTAGAAATTGACATAAATATGGAGGAAGATGAAGGAATGATTTTTCAAAGCATTAAATAAAACAAAATTAAAATTTTGTTATAAAAAAGGCAGAGACAAAATTGTCTTATAAAGGTAATCAAAGTGGAAATCATATGCAGTGGACAAATGTAGCTATGGGAGAATAGTTGCAAGAACTTGTTGTTATAGTGAATAAAGAAAGTTTCACTTATGAAGACAAGCTAAAGGAGGACAAAAGAGATGAAAAAAACAATTAGAAGTGATGCTAATAGATTTTGATGAGGAAACCAAGTTATTGGGAAATTTGTTGAAGAAACTTGAGATGGAGCAACATTTAGAATTCCTTGATAGAGAAAAGGTGTCTAAAGCATCTAAAGAGATAGGGGAGTCTTTCCATTTTTGAACAAATTATGTGTTCACAAGTACAGAGGATGATGACATGTACAAAAAGATTCCATCATGTGGAATAACATATTAAAACCATATACCAAAAGAAGGAAATGCAAATCGTAATGAATAATTGAGTATGTTAGAAGAATGGCTAGCCAATCCAAGGATTGAGGAGAACTATAGGGATTGCGTGCATGAAGTTTGAAGAAGAAGAGATGCATAAGGCATCGAATGAAATTAATGTTTCTAAAACTGACTTTGAATATAAAGGACAACAAGAGAAAAACATTTATTTGAAATCAATGAATGAGATGGTGGGGCAGTCATATGTCTCATTAGCAAATGAGAGAGATTTTGGGAAAAGTCAGAATGGAGAATATGCACAACAAATATATAAAGGTAACCAATACGCTGCAAAAGATGAATTAGAGGATCAAAGAGAAATGAATGCACATGGAGGGACAAAAGACTACATATTTATAGACAACAGCCATTTTTATCATTGATGGTGATTTTCAGAGATCTAAGGTTTGTTGTAATAAATTTATTTGAAGTGCAAATGCAAGCAAAAATAAGATTTTGGAAAATAGAAATCAATCTTTCATAAAACTATCATGAAGGAGGCGACAAAGAGCCTTAAACATCTTTGAAGAGATGTCTAATGATGAAGAAAGGAAGCTAAGTAGTTGTGGAAACATTGAAATGGCAGTTGAGGCCATAAAATTTTTAAATTTTGAAGTACATTTGTTGATAAGTAGTGTTAGCAACATGGATCAACAAAGGAGTAAGTTGAACATTGAAATTGATGAATTATGTATGTTGATGGAGACGTTTTCTAAGAAGGGGCATATTGAATTGAAAATGACAGTTAGCTATAAAAATCAATTAACTGTAATCGAGTACATCAATAGGGCAAGTGGAGCATTTCAAAATAAAATATATAAACATGGAAAATTAAGGACAATGACAACAAATCAACAACTACAAGAAGTGAAGGGGGCAAAGTTAATGAGGAAGTTTGGAATTAGAGAAAATTTTACTCAAGGTGTTCATGATAGTGAGGCAAATGGACAACAAAAAACAAAGTTTGGGATCCAAGGAGGATAAATTTTAATAGATGCACTTGCAATTGTAAAATCTTAGACAATAAGACAGAGGGTATAACCAACAAAGGCAAACATAGGACTCATGAACAAGAGTTCATGAATTATTTTTACCTTGGGAGTCTAATACAGAAGCATTTCTTCAAGTCAAGAACACTTGGGATGTCTTAACACATTTACCAAAGGGAGTGGAATCCCTTAATTTGATTTATGTTAATTTAATGTAATTAAAATTAAATATTTGATTTTCTAGTTGAAATGGAGATTTATTTAAGAGATTTATTTAAGAAATGATGGTTAATTCTTCATCAACATATAAACACTGTTTATGAAGAGCTGTTGAGAAGCTAGAGGTTTTAAGATTAGATTTGATATTTTCTATTCATATTTAGTGGATCATAGGGATCTCAACCAAGCATATTTGTTGTATATAATTTATCTATATAAGTAAAATAAGAGAGGAAGAATAAAGTGAGATAGTAGAGAGGGCCTAAAGGACCGTGAGAGTTCTGAGAGAGAGGAGAGAGCCAATTATTTGTGTAATCAGGCTAGATTTGTACAAGTGTTTTGTTAATGAAGATAGCGTGAATATCCTCCGTCATGTGTTTGATCTCTGTTTTTTGGAATTGATATGTTTGATCTTTGTGTTTTAGAATTGATATGTTTATGTTACGTGAATTCCTGAGTTATAAAACTCGTTATTATGATTAGTGGAATGAGCCAGATTAGTTGCAGGATCTATTGTTACCGGAGTAGTTCGGATTCGATATTTATTTTGTAGCATAAGCCTTTTTTATTAGTCCTTAAGGTTATAGTGGGTTCGATCGTAAGTCTTGGGCACAGAGAAATTGGAGTTGGTTCTTTACTGCAGCCAAAGTCTATGATGCAGGGGAGCAACAAATCCAAATATTTTCAAGTGCAGTAGTCGCGACTTTTTGAAAGCTTTTCCGGCGGATTTTTCCGGTCAAAATCTGGCAGCCATTCATTGGAATCCCAAGTTTGATAGCTAGTTTCTGCACAACCAATGGCTCCCAGGGGTTTTTCAGGGCGCTGAATCCAAATATGCAGTTAAAAAACCATTTTAAGTGCTAAAAATCAAGATTTAACCTCATTTCTTCCGCCTGATTCCGTCACCGGAATCTCCAAAAAGTCGCATTATAGACCACTCCTTTTCAATTTCTATCAATTGACAGAACGTCAACCTTCTCGTCACATGTTTCCCATCTATCGACTTCTCAGCTTCGTCCTTGTACAATTATTCGTTGCACATCAAGATAATTCTGATTCGA
This sequence comes from Pinus taeda, assembly GCA_000404065.3. Classification (NCBI taxonomy): domain Eukaryota; kingdom Viridiplantae; phylum Streptophyta; class Pinopsida; order Pinales; family Pinaceae; genus Pinus; species Pinus taeda. The sequence goes on from APFE030121176.1 coordinate 84,667, forward strand.
GATGCTGACACCAAAATACTGAGTTTAGGAGCGCACCATTAGCTAACAAGAACAAGGAATTTTCCATCAAATCTTTCCATGTATCAGCCATCGACCAACAGAGTTAGTGAATACTTGGCGCAAACAAGACCTTGCTAAGTCGATTCGACAAGCATCAGACATCCCCATCAATTAATGAGTCTAACAAACGAATTATTCCACAACAACTGTAGTTTTGTTTGTTGCCACTGCATAACGAGAGATTGTAAGGGTTGCAAAGTACTGATGGTCTTGTCAGTTAACGAACCTAACAGATAACTCTTTCACGTTAACTGAAGTTTGTCTACCGCCGCCATCCAATTGTGGAAGTAACGAGGGTTGTAACAATGTAAAGTGCCAACAAGCGGCCACACGATCCCATCAACTAACGATCTTGATAGACAAGACATTTTAGTTTTGTCATACCGCCACCTACCTACTGTAAAGGCACCAAAGCTTGTAAAGCGTCGACAGGCAGCGAGGTGGTCCTATCAATTAACATTCTCGATAGACGATATATTTTTCACGGTAGTTCTAAGATCTTTCACTACCATCACTGTGTTGGTTCGATTCACCACCATCGAGTTAAAAAAGAAAGCACCAGCGATCTAGGGACCCAATAGGCCTTATCACCTTTCGGGTTAAGCCCTAGATTCTGGGCGGTGGTCACCTATTTAATGTTGTTAAGCCCTTGGTTCTAAGGGCTTGATAAAATTTGGGGGATTGCACATAGTTGCGCATTGTTGATTGTGGAGGCATTGGAAATTTGGGAAAACACTAATGGTGTTGATTCAAAATTTTCAACCACCAATCCATATTCTTGATTTAACAATAAATATGTGGGATTCTGGCACATAGGATCGAAGTTTATCCAAAAATTTAAAAGGGAAATTTGATTTGGTCCATCATGTTTAGGTGAAAAGTGGATGTAGTCTATATCATCTCCTCTAACAAGAAGGATGACACTGTTTTATTAGAATCTAAAGTAGTTGCATTGTTATCTATGGAAATATCCAAACTATTTTACATGTTTAGTAAAAATACAAGAAATTGACACACTTTATTTGAAATCTTAATATCAATAAATAATAGTTGACTTATCATAGTATTGAAAATGTTCAAATATTTTTTCGTTGAGTCTCCATTTTTCATCCTCAAGTTATATAGCTTTTTCCATAAGCACAATTTGTTCACTAGGGCACTTAGACTAATACAAAGCCCATAATTTTTTCCATAATTCCTTGGTTGTAATTTCTCTTGAAACATTCAATAATACTAAATTTGAGAGGCACAACCATATTGTATTATTTTTCTTTCGAACAAACTTGATCTAGTCTTCTTAGAACATCCCCCTCGACACAATACTCATTTCCACAACAATCCACTATTTTTTGTCCACCAAAATATTTTTTATTTTTAGCTTCCACAACTCAAAAACTTTCCCCGTTGAATTTATCAATATCTCTATTTGAATATCACACCATTTTCTTTCACCATATCGATATCTTAGATCTCCCATTGTAACAAGGTCTACCACAAGGCTTAGCCAAAACCCTTAGCCACAAAGGCAACACCTTAAGTCAAACTGCTCTAATATCAAATGCTAGTCTTAAACTTGTATTATTAATTGCTACAAACAAATTCTTAACAAAAATAGAAAAGATGTGATGGCACACACACAAATTTAACAAAGATATTTTACCCTTGGATCCTAAACCAAAATTACTAGAAAAAATTTACAGTATATTATTTCTTTACAATGTTAGAATACAATAAAACTCTCAAATCCAATAACCATGGATTTGTATACAACCATAGTTCCTTAACTAGAATGACATTACCATGGACCATAAAACTATGTTCCATGAAACCGTAAAATGAAGAAAACCATAAAGAGAAAAATCACTTGATAAAAACCTATGCACTTGTACCATGGTGGTCAACATAGTAGGTCAAATTGCAGGAGGCATAACTTTTGTATACAAACTCCATTTGATGTGATTCTTGCATTTTTGGAAGTCTCTGAATGTAGAACACCACTAGAGGGTATTGCAAAAGCAATAGTTTTTTAACCCTAAAAAGCATTATTTAGTGCCTCAAAATGGCTCTGTAAGGTTTCAAACCCCATTTCTCGAAATTAGGACCCATCAACAAAAATGACACTGCACACATATTGCTCCAATTTTTCCACTCTAAAAGGGCCGTGATAGATGACAAATAATATAATGTTTCAATGCATATCACCAATGGTGTGGTTGAGCGTAAAAATAGGGCTATCATGGAAACTACACATTGTATGCTACTCTAAAACATGTAGCTTTCCTTCTAAAGTGAAGGAGTTCATTGTGCCTCATTTATGAACCAAACACCTTGTTTTGTCTTTGATATGAAATCTTTATGAGTGCTTGCATAGGTAGAAGCCCTCCATTAATCCTATCTCATGGAAGGCACACTATATCACCTATCTAATATATTCCTTGACAGATTATGGTTCACTACAATGAGTCTTTCCTAGGGGATAGCATCTTTATGGCCCCATCACTCACCATGTGACTAAGCATCATGCGGCTATCTTTGATAAGCAAGTTCCTCATTGTCCACCAAGGTCTCTTCCATCACTTCTTTCTAGTGTTGATTATCAGTATGTCTCCATGGAACATATCTCTTCTTGTTCAATGGATTTAGTTGCTTATGACTTGCAACGTGTTATTTTGGATCTTACCACATCTTCATTGAATCGTTGGGCATCAATGGGTACTTTTTCGAGATCTCCTTGTATACAAACATTAAGAACTTATGAGCCTACTTGATCATGCATGTCCAAAGGTCTCTTCTATCTTTCCCTCTTTTAACCAGGATAGGCAGCACAATGTTGAGCCTTCTTCTAACGAGTAATCTAGTGATGAACCCTCTTTTGATGAGTAGTCCAATGATAAACTCTCACAATATATGCTTGGAGTTATCAATGTTGGATGATGATGATCCTACTAATTCGTCTTACCATCTTTGCCCAAGTGGGTCATTGCCACTCGTACCAATGTTGTTGACTTTCTCACTTAACCTCTTAGCCATCAGAGTCACCCTCATCTCCAAAGTCAATGAGATGCCCTTATTTTAGTTGGCCCCTTTACCTAAAAATATAAGTTTGTACCAACAAAGACCATTTTTGTCAAGGTTGATCCCACTATCATTAATGAAGGTTTTCTTCATGAGCAATTAGGATCTTGAAATCCTTGCCTTCATGAGTGTGGATTTTGAAAATCCCAACTCAACATTATGGGGTGATGATATGGCAATATTTTGTGATAATATATGGATGTAACATTGTCTCTACTATCCCTTTTATGAGGAGACATTGAGATATTTTGGCTAATATTCACTTGATGCCCCAGTTTTTGGGTAGTAGAAGCTCTTAATGAGCTAACAAATAGGTAATAATTACACAATTATTACTTTTTTTTACTTGGAATTAAAGCACGAAAAACCCCAGAGTACTTCGCCACATTTTGTGGATGGTAAATTGAGTAAATCGTTGGCCCTGATTAAGGGGCCTCACCCCAAAGAAATTGAAAAGAGTCAAACCCATGATCACCAACAACTAGCAACAATATCAAAAAACTTTACATTTGGCTCTAGATAGATCATTTGAGCTAACCCTTGGTGCTACATTATTATTACACTTCGTTATATTTTATTGTAAAAGAGTCAGCTCAACCTACCCTCCTTAGGGCTAGTGCCTTAACTATAATGGAACCTTATAAATACACTACATCCCTTGGTCTATAAACCACTGTGGATATTCCACTAGACAGTTCGTCATAACAAATATGATAAAACCATATTTAAAAATATATAATCTACATTATTAGGGTTTTATTTCTCTTTAGATTTTTGTATTTGTGGATTACTATTAATTGTGCATGCATGCGAATTAAAATTGTGTAGAAAATAGAGAACAATGAAAAAAAAACTCACAAACCACAATTGACACAAGATATGACCTGGGAAACCCTTTCAAGAGAAAATCCAATTGGAAGGTGAGGTTGCTCTATTCTCTTTATCTGAATAGAAAATGTTTGCAAGTACAAAGAAGTATGGTTTGAGGCTTGTGGACTACTACAATGCATAAATATTTTATGTGTGCTCTATCTCCTGTCCCTCTCGACTATTTTTGCACAACTATGGAACAAATGCACTTGAAATAATGAAACCCCTTTTCCTTCTAGTGGCCCGATTATAACAATGTCTGATAGCCTACTAGTGGTTAAGTTTGACTGCGTCAACTCTTAATCAAAGTTACAATATAAACTCTTATAAAGTCTTCTTCATCATAATCATGTGGTTAGCCTCTTTTCCATGAATAATGAGGGCTGACGTGGCCTCCTTTCGAATTATGGTAGTGAAAACAAGAAAGTCAACTTTTGAGTGGCATAACTTTTGCATACAGATTCTGATTATGTAATTCTTACACCATTGGAAAGGTCTCTATATGCAAAATATGAAAAAAAAGGTTTAGCACTACAACAAAGTTTTACCCCCAAAAAATGTCATTTGATGTCTCAAAATACTCCTGAAAAGTTTGAGACCCCAATTTGCAACACTGAGTCCAAGCGGTAAAAACAGTCTTATGCACTGATCTCTCTCATTTTTCCACTCTAAAAGCATCGAGATGAATGACAAACAATATAATGATCCAATCTTGATCATCTCTCATTTGTAACATCATTACATCCAAGTGAGTTTAATTATTCTTTTGCCCTTGTGGACTTACACCAACTCACTCTACTTATAATTGTATAAGAACATTATTGCCAAATTTAGGAACAATGAAGGTTGATTATAAGAAAATAATCGTAATCTAGAAGTTCCCTACTTCTTCCAGAGCGATGATGCTTTCAGTGCCACTTTCAACATGGATGCATGTTCATGATGGAATGGAATTTGTAGATAACATTATCAGGGCCACGATTTTGTTTGGCTCTAAGGTTTGGGACCTAGTTTGTTTAACGATGATTGGGACAAAATGGAGTGCCCATTCCTGTAAGTATACATTCCAGCCACTATCTGAAAAGGCTGTAAATGTGCCTTCTTCCGAGTTTCAATAGTGAAGAAAGGCTGCTGTCTGTTACGAGATGCTAAAACCCTATCAAGAATGGTACATTTACAGCATTGCAACAGTGCCCTTCCTGTACCTATCAAGCTATCTAAAAAAGACCTCAAATGCTTTAATCTCCGTTTCAACTGAGGTGCAACTTTCTCCTTTCCGTGTAGGTGATTAAAACTTTACTTACGCCCAGAGTTTTCAGTTCAATTTCTTCTGAAATTCTACCACGTTGCTGAGGCTATCATTCAACGACAGATCTGACCTGAAATGCGTTAATCTCCGTTTCAACTGAGGTGCAACTTTCTCCTTTCCGTGTAGGTGACTATCTGAACATTCATCTAAGGTATCAGTCTATGTGTATTGTTGCAAGAAGCAAGAGATACTCCCTCTGAAATTGCAGACTAATGATACTTTTCATTGAATGCAGATTTTCGTTGTTTCAAATACCACCTCAGTCTTGAAACTTTAGGAAAACAAGTACGAAAACTCATAAGGCACACTAGGGTAGGGGTGTGTGTGTGGTTCTTTCTTAACACCACAACATAAGGACGAGTCGGCTCTATTATTTGCTGGGATAGGTCAGCTTCATGGGTACTAATGCACAAGTCAGTACAGGTCAGCCCCCTTAAGTTGGCACCTCTCCCACAAAGGTCAGCTTAGGCTTCTAATTCTGCAATAGGTGAAGGTTACACCTCAAAACATGTGCCACGAATCAAGTGATGCAAGGAATGGGTCGTCGTACCTTTCATGAATGCTGAGCAATACTTCAGTAACTGTCAGCAATCTATTGTGTAATATGTTTGCTACTCTGTCCTCACAGCCTCTCCATAGACTACATCAATTTCAAAATATGTGGTTAACAAAGCTTTATTTTCCTTTAAAACCTGGAACTGGATCGATATTCACACAAACATTACAGTCATCATTTTGTGAGAGAATATAATGAGGTCGTAATTTTTATGATGACTTTTCTAAGTATGAAAGGGCAAACAACTTTATTTTCCTTTAGATCCTGGAACTGGATCGATAGTCACACAAACATTACAGTCATTATTTTGTGAGAGAATATAATGAGGTCGTAATTTTAATGATGACTTTTCTAAGTATGAAAGGGCAAATAATGTCTTCAGTTATGGCCTATTTGCTGCCTACAATCAATGTTATGTCAGCACAATGTCTGACGTAGTGTACTTTTGTGGCCTCAATCATGCTAGAAAACAATCCCCTTTACTGCTACCAAACAAGACTGAAAAATTCAAAAATAGGATTCATAATGCTGAAGAGTTAAAACATAATTATCCACCAGCATGCTGATCCCAAAGGCATGAAGATAATCAATTAGATGGATGATCAATCAATAGCAGAGGAACATGTCATCCCTTGTCCAAGTAACTATGAAGAGAAATAGGCACCAGATAATCCACCATACAAGCCCGTGAAACAGTGTGTAGTACCCATGCACTATCTCAACCAAACATAGAAGCATCACCCACGAAGACCAGCCATATGTGTGATGAAGATAACGCTTGTTAACCATCATACAATATCAGGGATAACAGATCCCAAATCCAGTTCAAGTTGAGTATCTAAAACACGATACATATTGACCAATAGACGCCGAGAGGAGTGTATATACACCCATTATCAATAACAGACTCAAATGTTATGGTTGGGCCAGCAAAAGACAATAAGGACACATCATCCACCATCCTTGCTTGGCTCTGCTCCTCCCTGAATGTAAAAAATAAAAAATAGAAAACCCAACAAACAACAATTTAACAAGAATACTTGATGACTCGTTGAGCAAAATCTCATAATCAAGATTTACTTTCTTGGGTTCCAGGTTCCAAAATTCACATTGATAGGTGTCTGAAATATAAATTGTACTACTTGTAAGAAGAAACTGAAAAGCTGAAAACAAACTACATAAAAAGTACAAAATCATTTTCCAAAAGCACAAATATATGTGTATGCGTGCTGAATAAGAATAAAGACCTAAAAGATTGACTACTTTGACGGTAGTTTTCTGAAACCCACTTACAATATACGGAAAAGAATTTTCTATATCTGTCACCTAACACTCGGACATGGGAATTTGAGTCTCCAACAAGGAGACATGGACCCCTAAAATAGGAAACAGGAGATACATATATATGTGCATGTGTGTGAAATGAAATACAGACATAAATATGTAAATATTTCTAATATTAAAAAATATATCTACATCAACACACAAGATCTCAGTACAACATAGATCATACATATATGACCATAGACTCAAGAGTTAGAACCACATTTTTCTTCTTCTTTGATGCAATATTTGTTCAAGAAGACCAGCCCATTCTTTGATGACGCCATGAAATTGATGAGGGGATGGCACACTGGATGCATCCATCCATCAGAAAGAATAATAACACCTGATGAGGACCATGCAGATTTAATAGGCTCTAGAGTTCATCTGCCTTCTCTGCCTTCACCAACAATGTGGTTCTGAGCTTCTTCCACATGGAAAGTACACATGAAATTGGAGCCCATTAAACTAGAGCTCGACACATCTCAATAAATGAAGGAAAACAGCAACATTAAATGAAACAAAATTGAATTGAGAAAAGAAAATAACTCGATAGTAAGCTATATCTCCTCCCGCAGCCCTGCTTAGAAATTGTCCATTGGACCACTAAGAACATGCCTCTTCCTTGCTGCTACAGTTGCTCCACTATCAAATTTAGCCTTACTTCCATTGGATGCCTTCTTCAAAATAGAAAAAGAACCTCATCTCTATGTACCTTACATATTACTACCATCTTTACTACGCCAACAGAGTCCACTTTTGACATACTTTTCTTTGGTCAGGAGAAACCATTTTACATACTCTAATTCCTCTATCTAGGCGGGCCAACACATGGCCCTTAACTCAGAAGCAGATGCTCTTAAATTCAACCTTGTAGAAGTTGCATGTCCAAAAGTAGATTCCACCACCAACAGCCTTAGCCCCAGGTACTTCTCTTTTGATTACATATTTCCACAGCAAGTATTATTTCCTGTCTTTGCTTTCTTGTTGGTGGAGCTCTATGTCTAGCAATGGTAGCTCTACTTCCAACAAATGGAGCAATAACCATAGCAGTACTTGAACATGGATGAGGAACACCTACACCAAAAAAAATTCTCTTCCTTTGAGCGGAAACCCTTGATGAACAAGCCATAATTTCTGTGGAAGAACATTGTTGTTCAAGAAATTACAAACTCAGAAAAATGATGGCAGTATTTAGATGCAAAAGCACTTGAAACCTTGAATTTCTCCTTTCTGGCACGCACTATTAGGATTTTCCAAAATGATGGTCAATGAAATGAGGCCCAACAGACGCTTGTATAATGTGTTTCCAACCCAAAGATGTGATTTTTCTTGCCTTTCCTGTCGGACAGATCAGGACATGTGGGGCATGTGTGCTTGACATGCGTGACATGCATTCAACATCTCGAACAGTGCAAACACACAAGAAAGTGGTAATCAATGAATCCACATGTCCAACATGCAGATTCAAGACACCCAGGGGGAACAAATCCTGTTTCATAAGATAACATGTTAGAGTTAGGGTAAGAATATCATTATGATAGAACAGAATACATAATAATAATGAAGAGAACCCAGCATACAACAAAATGCATGATATAACCAGGTATGAATGTCATCATGATATTTCCACCAGAGTGCACCGTTGTTTAATATGACAACACATTTGGTTTAGTGTTTAGTAGACAGCACATCCCGATAAAATGCATCAGTTTCTGAATTTAAAATAAATATGGTTTAACAGTTAGTGTGTTGCAAATTGCAACTAGCAACTGATGAAGTGCTCCAGGTTAATTTCAATGAGATTGTTCACATTATTAAACAATGATGACATTGTACAACGATCTAATGACATAATAGTTGATGATTACAAATGGAATTTTGGGCACCTTATATAAATAGGCGCTAGGATAGATTAGACATATCCCATAACCCTAGATATGGGACCACTAAGGCCATACACTAATAATGGCTATGTGACCATGGATTGACCACTAACGGTTTACATTCATAACTCACAGGACCACCAGAGTCAAGATGCTCCTTAAAGGATTATAAGTCACCAAAGCAAGAGCAAGCACCATAATAACACCAACATCCCCCTTAAGCTTAACTTGAGGACAAAAATTGTGAAGAGGTGGCATAACAAGACAACCCTTGAGACCACAATTTCATTACTAAAGGTGCCAACAAATAATCATTCATATATTTGACCAAGTATATATAACGTCCCAACACTTTTGCACTTCAAGTTAACCCATTCTAAGGGAAAGCATCTCCAAAAAGTATGTCTTTCTTCTAGTATTTAAGATATGCTTCCTCATCAAATGAAACATGCATCATTAATAATTGCATATTTAAGTCAAAAAGTTCTTTCATGGTTTGGTCCAACTATAAATATGATGGGAAATTATAACATCCAAAATAAGGTCATTGTCTACATCACATATGAGAACTCCAAGCTGCAGACGAACATGCACTCCACATTTTACATCTCAAACATATTGCAACTTACAAGAGTACATACAAAGTACTTTTTAAATGTGCCACTGAAACTCTTATGCCAAAGGTGCGACCGGAAGGATAAAGGAATACAAACTATTCTAATTCATTCACAGAAAATGCACAAAAACATAGGATACCATGCAACAAAATAAACAATTAAAACACATGTATACCAACATTGGTATGACCCTAAGAACGACATATATGGGGTTAAATGTATATAATATGACCCCGAGGGGGGGCATATATTGGGTTAAATGTGCATGTAATGTGCAAATGTATATGTAATAGAGTTGGCCTAATAGTGAAGGGGCCACATGTGCAATGCGTGAGTAAGTATATATATGTTGAATATGTGTTATATTCTTTGCATGACCACCTACGTGCATTGTGTATTGTACTAGGTGCAGCTACATGGACGTCACAAAAGGGGGGAAGCCACTCTGTGCGAAGGTTAAGGGGCAATGCCCCTAAAAGAAATAGTGGTTTTTTGCATCTGGTTTTGGTGTTTTTAGACACATAGTCTTCACCTTTAGTGATTTTGTGATGAATGGTGGTTTAGCCCATCATTTTGTAGTTTTGGTTAAGGAACTACAAGGGTATCCTAATCCATGGTAAATGGAATATAGAATATATAATATATATATATATATATATATATATATATATACACTATAGTATTGTAAAGAAGAATATATGAAAAAATTATTCTGCTTTTCCCAGTTTGACTTTCCAGCATAACATTTTTCTGTTAATGTGTGTTTGCCATTGCATTTTTTCTGTTTTATTAAGAATATGTTTGCAGCAATTAATTGTACAAGGTTAAAACCTACATTTGGTATCAAATTAGTTTTGGCTTCAAGGAGACACTTTTGTGGCTAAGAGGTTTTGTTCGGGCTTATTACCCACCACTTTGTAGGTGATATCCCCAGGAGAATTTTTTCTCCGTGATGAGCCTCAGCCAGCAGCCCCTTGATGCCTCCTACTAGCTCGTTGCGCCATTTCTCTGCCACCTGAGCCAGCCATGTGGTCCCTCACCCACCTGTATTGATCATATGTTTGAAGGTTAGCCTCCCGAATCTAAAGGTATGTCTTGTCATTTGGTAATTGAGTATTGGGTTTATTTATCATGGATACTTCTGGGTATGGATTGATGGGGGGATTTGGAGGAAAGAGTGGACTTAGTTTGTGCTCTTGTCCCCTTGATCTCTTTTGGTTGCTACCCTTGGACCTTAGTCTCATGGGATCTCCTTTATTGACCATTTGGTTCTAGGGTGGTACTACTTGGGAAACCCCGACTTTGGGTGTGTGGTCCCGCTCCTTTACCCGCACATATTACTCCCTTTCCACTCACTATACCCCCATTCATCGTTTCTCTCACCTGGGTTGAAATTTCCATTTTGGGTCCACATAAGGCCAGCCTCCCTATCCCCTTGCCCCCACCTTGGGTCAAGCAATTAAAAAAGAGAAAAGCATAATTTGCCACATTTAACAAGAAATTGTACCACAAAATGCACAAGATGGTCAGGACAAAATAATCAACACATGGGCAAAATCCAATGCATGAGCTCTGTTGTCGCACAGAGTGTCTAAGCACAGTGACAACACTCAGACCGGGGGGTTGTCACCCTTATCCCTGATCTCTCCGTTTAAGCCGTCTTCCTAGGCTAAGGGGGGTAGACCCTATGGGATAAAAGAAGACCAACTGGGAATCAGCTGGCTTGAGAGACACAGCAAGGGAAACAAGCACTTGATTGATTTTAGAATTTGATTAGATCTTTAAATGTTTAGTACCAATGCCTTTGCTAGATGAAGTGGAATCGAATAATTGATTTGCTGCTTAGGAAATATAAATATGAACAAATCTTTCAACAATTGCTTGAAAATATCTAGCATACGATGAGCATTAAAACATTCAAGCAACCACGATCAATTAGCAAAGCTCCAGCAATTAAATTTTCAAAAGATAGAATACTTTGAATGACCACAACATGCTAACCAGTCCATAAAATGAATCACCACTTTCAGATAGCTAATCTTCAGATAAAATCTAAGCACATTTAGCTATGTCGAATACCATGAAAACTTTTCCTTCAAAATTTTTTTATTTTTTAATATTTTATTTTTATAAAAAAAATATATATAAATATATTATTTTTTAAGTTTTTAGAAAAAATTTAGAATTTTTTATCAAAGTCAAAACAAATAAAAATTATATGAAACCAAAATTTAATTTATGGCCGGAACCGGGACCAGACAGGTCGAGGGTTTGGGTTCCATCAGCAAGCAACGACCGGTGAGCACTGTACGAATCGTAGGGACTCGGAGGGCAGTGACAGGAGGATAGGCAGCCGGAGGTTAGATTCCGTGTAGGGCTGACAGCTGGGAGACAAAGCAGTCTGAGAATAGGAAAAGTGATTTCTGGAATAGTAAAAAATTCATAGGATCCCTGTGCTGGCAACGAAACCGATCGGCGATCAATCCTGAGAACCTTCACAGTAACCATGGTTAACCCTAACGAGCTCGTGGACCTAGACCCGGAAATGGAGGATATCCTGTCGATTTGGGGGAAAGACCCCACAACTCAGAATATTGAACGCTACTTCGGAGCACCAGAAACTTTCAGATCTGAAACCCTCACGTCAGAACCACTCAAGATTAATCAATCTTTTCTTCAGTTGTCAAAGGAATTCGCAGGGAATGCCTTTTCTCATCAGGACTCCAAAGTTTCGCAGCAGACTAGCAGATCAGGCGAGGATGTGTTGCATGCAGGTCTTCGACAGTCACGCCAAGGCATCAAAGGGAAATCGCTTTCTGTTGGGCCGGTTCTTTTTGGAGGTTTAGAGGACATAGTTAACTTTGGTTCAAGCTCTGGGCAGAGAAGCGAAAGGGGGTTTGGAAGGGTTTCAGCGGTTACAAGGGCATCCATTGCAAAAGATCAGGGCAGCCTAAAGGGGATCGGAGGACGGCCAGAAGACGAGATTGGAGCTTCTCCTGAAATTCAAAAGGTCTCTACTGGAGCATCTTTGGGAACCCAGGTATTTAATCAATCCCCAGTCGAACCTTTCCTAGATTCCATAGGATTTTTGTTTCCATCCAGTTTCGAGCTTGGGCTCTCCCCATTAAATCCTGGTCTGGAAGAACAAGATAGGAACGGATTAAGCAAGGAGATAAGGGAGGAGGATGCCGGGAAAAAGAAAAAAGGGGAGAAGAGAAAAAAGCAAATACCAATCTGTTCGCAGGACTTGGAAGGGAACCTGGTGCTGGGTATGGATGTGAGTATCGAATAAGCCCTGGAGGTGGCAGATTGTACATTGGTTGGCAGGGCGAGAGGGAAAAAATTCACTTCTAGTTCTATCAAAGCTTGGGGAGAACAGAATTGGCAGTATGATCAAACTAAGGGTTTCGAGGTTTCAACCCTTGCAAAGGGTTGGTTTATGGTGCGCTTTGAGAATAAAGAGGCGGCTGACTGGGTGGTTGGGAAGAATTGGGCTTTTGGGAACATTCCTGTTCTTTTGAAAAAATGGAGTCCCCTGTTCGATGCTGTCCATGAAAAAACGGATGTCTTCCCGGTTTGGGTAAGAGCACCCGGTTTGCCTTCTTTCCTGTGGGTCGAATCAGTCTTTAAAGCGATAGGGAACAGATTGGGTACATTCCTGGAAGCAGATATGTCCTTCTTAGAAACCTTGAACAAGGCTATGGCGCGGATATTAGTCAGTCTAAACCCCAACAGAGGACTCGCAAAAAAGATTAACCTTCAATATAAGGATTACGTTTTCGAACAGATTTTGGATTATGAATATTTGCCATTTAGGTGCCATAGATGCCATGATTATGGTCATTTGGCCAAGGAATGCCCCTTAGGCAGGCGAAGGCGGCGTTTCCAGAGGTCATCTACCCAATGGGAGAAGGATTTCAGTCACAATCAATTTTTTCAGGGAAAGGAGGCTTCAACGGATCAGATAGCTGAAGAAATGGAGACAAAGGTCCATCAGGAAGGGCAGATTCCGGAAGCAGCTCAACAGGTCCCCTTGTTCAATGGTTTGGACAAAGATCCGGAGCTAAAATTCGAGAAAGCTAAAGCAGAGACCTCTGGGGGGCCGACACCTTCTCAAAAGCCCATCGAAAGCGAAGGAGCAATGGGTATGTGCTTAGATCCAATCTCCCCCCTATTCTTAATTCTGAAACATTTGAAGATAGTATGACCCCGAAGTCTCCTTGCAATATTTTCATCTCTGATAATAATGAAAGAATTGAAAAACATGAAGTAACCACTGTGGAAACCGGCATAGAAAACATCTCGACTGCAATGCCCTCCTTAGATCTGAATTTTGAAGGTGATTCTCCTAATCCAGCCCCCTCGGCCCTTCACCCATCATGTCCATATAACCTCAGATCCCTTGACAGCAAGCCTGTTTCCTCAGAGTCAATTGGTGGTATAGGTCTGTTCCCCACCACAAGCCAAAAAAGGAAAAAAAGAGGAAGGAAATCAAACCTATCCATGGCCCAAATAAAAGCAAAGTTTGACGTAGTAGATGGGAAACAACATTCAATCACTGGGGTACTTAGAGCGGTGCAGGCCCCTGAGAATGTTCTAAAATGATCCTGACTTCATGGAACTGCAGGGGTTTAGCCAGTAAACCCAAAAAACTGGCCCTTAGGGAGATGGTTCTAAATTCAAAATCAGATATTCTTTTTCTTCAGGAGACCTTAGGGAATAGAGCAGAAGTGGAAACGATGCTAAATGCCCTCCTCCCAGGCTGGAAATTCTCGGCAATAGACTCAGATGGACATTCAGGGGGTCTGGCAGTAGGTTTCAGGGAAGGGAGAATCAAGGTTTGGAATCAGTGGGGGATGAAGCAGGTGATGGGAATGGAAATTCAATCTCTAGATTTTGCCTTTCCCATAACTATTCTCAATGCTTATGGCCCCTGTCAAGGAAGGGTGGCTTTCTGGAATGAGCTGATGTCCAAATCGTTACTGAAGGGTAAATACATGGTGCTGGGAGGGGATTTAAATTTCTCAATAGGAAGAGCGGAGGCATGGGGTCCATCAGCTAGGGAAGATCCTCTGACAGATTTCTTCCTTAATCTGCTAACTGCCAACAAACTAATAGATGTCAATTTGATAAAGCTAAAGACGACATGGAGGAATAGGAGAGCAGGAGAAGCTAGAGTGGCAAAAAGACTGGACCGTTTCCTCATTAACGAAGAATTAGCCTCCAGGACACCCTATGTTTCGGCAATGGGTTGAAGAGGGAGGGACTTCAGATCACTTCCCAGTTTACTTAGAACTTTCCATCCCTCCTCCAAAGCCACCAGCCCCTTTCAAGTTCAATGCCTCTTGGTTGCAAGAAGCTTCCTTTAACAATCTTTTTAAAGAAACATGGAGACACCCTGATAACAGCTCCTCTGAGGACAAAGGCTTTCTGTTCATGGAAAACCTTAAGAGATTGAAGAAAGCTACCATAAATTGGGCGAAGGACAGGAAGGCGATCCAGAACGAGGATTTAAATAGGATAAGTGAGGAACTAAAAAAGTTGGAAAGCATAGAGGAGGATGGATACGCTTCACAGGTATCAAAAGAAAGGATCCTTCACCTAGAGAAACTCAAGAATCAAATTCTTTTGGCAAAAGAAGAGGAATGGAGGCTCAAGAGCAGAGCGATCTGGTTAAAAGCTGGAGATGAAAACACCAGGTTCTTCCACAATTATGCAAAAGGGAGGAAGTGAGCAAACACTATCTGGAATCTAAAAAACGAAGAAGGAAGGGAGGTTAAGACATTTAAATCTTTATCCGCTTTAGGGCAAAGGCACTTCCAGAGTTTATTTGCAGATCCAGGAGAGGCTACTATTGCTGAGGTAATTAAAACAGCTCAATGTTTCTCAAGGTTTGTCGAGGAGGAAGAAGTGGAGGATTTGTCAAGCCCAGTAACAAAGGAGGAAGTAGAAACAGTTATTAAATCCATGGCAAAAGAAAAAAGTCCTGGGCCGGACGAATGGTCCATAGAACTTTTCCTCCATTTCTTTGACTTGATAGGAGCAGAAATTTCTGAAGTAGTAGAAGAATCCAGGAAGAAAGGTGAGGTCTATAGCCCTTTCAACGCCACTTTTATAGCCCTCATCCCGAAGAAGGAAGTTCCTGAAAATTTTGAGGATTTCAGGCCAATTTCTCTATGCAACTGTATATACAAGATTATTGCAAAGGTGATAGCAAATAGAATCAAACCAATTCTGTCGAGGCACGTTTCAATGGAGCAATTTGGGTTTTTAACCGGAAGACGAATTCATGAAGCCATTGGTGTAGCTCAGGAGGTTTTGCATAGTGTCAAACAGAAGAATAAGAAGGGTGCAGTAATAAAAATTGACTTATCTAAAGCATACGATCGAATAAACTGGATATACATCCGGCTGCTCTTAACTCACTTAGGCTTCAAATCAGATTTCATCAGCTGGATCATGGGGTGTATCACAAACGTCAGCTATGCAATTCTAATTAATGGTGCAGCTACTCCTTTCTTCAAAGGACAGAGGGGTCTGAGGCAAGGGTGCCCTTTGTCCCCTCTGCTTTTTCTCTTAGTTGCAGAAGGCTTAAGCCAGCTGATCCAAAAGGCCAGAAGGGAGGGGAAGGTAAGAGATATTGAAGTAGCAATCAATCTATACATCTCTCATCTCCTTTTCGTTGATGACATTTTGATTTTCACAAATGGAGAATCTAATGAAATTAAGGAATTAAAAAACATTCTAGATCTGTTTCTGAAAGCAACCGGAATGCAGATTAACTCCAGGAAATCTCAGTTGATAGTGGCAAGAGTAGTCAGACAAGAGAGGGCTCAGCTGCAAAACCTCTTTCCTTTTCAGTCTAGTGCTATGGAATATCCTTTCAAGTATTTTTCTGGTTAAAACCAAATGCACACAAGAAAGAGGATTGGAATTGGCTGATTGCAAAGATAGAAACCAGAATCTCTCATTGGAGCTTCAAATGGCTCTCTAGAGCTGGAAGATTGACCCTTATTAAATCGGTGCTTCTGGCCATTCCAGTCTACTGGGCAGCATTAACATGGGTTCCTAAGGGTATTTTGGAGAAAATAAGAAGAATTTGTAGCAGATTCCTGTGGGATGGTTCAAAGGAGAATTCAGTCCTTCCATGGGTGGCCTGGGATAAAGTGGCAAGGCCAAAGGACTGGGGAGGATGGGGGATAAAAAGTCTTCCTGACTTCAGTCTCTCACTGGCAGCCAAATCAGGATGGAGACTTATAACGATGGAAAATTTATGGACTAGAGTGGTGAAAAGGAAATATATAGACCCAGCTCCATTGGAAGATTGGATTAGAAACCCGGTAAAGAATAAGAAGAATGTCTCAGCAATATGGAAGGCAACGGTGGAATCCTTTAAGGTGATCGAACAAGGATTGGCATGGAAGATTGGGAATGGTAGGAATTTGAAGATAGGGAAGGACCCTTAGATAGGTTGTAATGAAAATTATGCCTTATCCCCTGGTTTAATCAAACACTTAGAAAGTAAGAGCATTTTTTCCTTAAATCAGGTGGAAAAGGTGGTTCACTCATCTATGTGGGGACAAGCTTGGAAAGATGGGGAAGACCTAGAGCTGAATCATCGATGGTGGATCGAATGGAATTCATATATCCAAGAACTTACCCGTTCAAATGTCAGGCTAAAAGACAGACCGGATTTGCTGATATGGGCACACGGAGAAACTAGAGAGTACTCTCCAAAATGTGGATACAAATTTATTCTGTCTAGGAAGGGATGGGGAGATCCCAAATGGTGGTCGAAGCATCTTTGGAAGCTCAAATGCCCAACCAAGGCCAGACTTTTCTTCTGGTGTCTATTAAAAAGAAAAATTCCAACTTGGGACATTCTTCAGTCAAGATTTATGCACGGTCCTGGAAGATGTGCAGTATGCAAATCTGAAGCGGAATCTATCAACCATCTTTTCCTAAATTGCCTTGAAACAAAAAAGATATGGGGGGAGGTAGAGAAAATGATGAACAAAAGGGTTGAATGGGGCAATGGGAACTTGGATGAGGCCTGGGCAAAATGGTGGCATCAATACCCTGATGGGAACATGAGGAATCTTCCACTCATTATTTGTTGGGGGGTTTGGCTTGCTAGAAACAGGTGTATTTTTCAGGACAAGGAAACTCCGGTAACTGCCACTGCTATTCAATGTGTATCTATTTATTCGTCTATCCCTGAACCAAAGGAGAAAAAAACTCAACCTCAAAATAAGGTTGTTCATGTCAAAGAGGGCATCCCCTGGGCTTTCTTTGACGGAGCCTCTCAAAACAATCGGGCAGGAGTTGGTATTGTCATCCATGTTAACGCAAATCATATTCTCAAAGCCTCAGTTGGTCTAGGGACAGGAACAAACAATTTCGCTGAAATGTCAGCCTTGAGACTTCTTCTCTGTTGGCTCATTCAAAGAAACACCCTCACAATTCAGATTTTTGGAGACTCTCTCAATGTTATAAACTGGGTTAATGGAAAAAGCACTTGCAAAAATCAAATTCTGAAACCTTTGTTGGAAGAACTGCAGGTATTAATAACATCTTTTAACAGCTTTTCTTTATGTCATATCTACAAGGACAACAACGATTCAGCGGACAAGTTTTCTAAGGAAGGTTTGCAACAGAATTTGGGAGTCTGGAAAATAGTTGAAGAATGTCAGGGACAGATTCATACATCAGATCATCCGCCCCATGCATACCAACAGTGACATGTTTTTTCCTTCTTTTTTCTTTCAGTTACAGCTTTACTCAAACTTTATATCGGTCTCTAAAATTTTGGGAAGACTGTTTTTTTCCTGGACGTAATGATCAGATCCTTTTTATAAGGGTTGTTTTCCTCTTATTTCTTCGAGGAGACCCACTTTATGATGGTATTTGGATGCCCTCTTGATGGAGGGGATGTTTTTGCTCATGGCTGAACAGTTCATAACAGCTGAGATAATATGTATTGCAGCTGTCTTTTGTTGAGGTCAAATGGTCCTAATGTCAGAAAGGATGTCTCTTTTTTTTATTGCATGGGCAGTCAATTAGTAGCAACTGAAATGCTCACAGCATATGCAATGTAACGTTTTATTTCCTTAATAAAAAGCTCACTTTTTCTTTGAAAAAAAAAATAAAAAAATAAATAATTTTTATTTTTTATAGAAAATCTAAACAAAAATAAATCAAAACCCTAAGATTAACTAAAATTTTATGCCCCTTTTTTTATTTTTAAAATCAAATTGAAATCAAAAAAGAAAAAATGAACAACACTAAATCGAAAATTTTTATTTTATCGTTTTTTATTTTTATTTTTATGATTCCAAACAATGAAAATGAAACTATATGACATTCATAAAAAAAAGACATATGAAACCTAATCTAATCTAACTAAACCTTAAATGAAGCTGAAACTGAAATGAAACTATATAAAAAATATATGCTACCCTAACTTACATTAATCATGAAATCAAACCGCAGCATATCGGAAAAATCAAAATCTAGTTTTGTCTGCGTGACTGGTTTGTGCAGGCCCTGGGATTTCGACGGCAAATTTGTTTGCAGGTGCGTGGAGTGATTGTGTGCGGAGGGATGTTCGATGGCAGAGGGTAAGCAACAGCGAGGAGAGGGATATGAGTAGCTCAGGCTTGAGGGAGGGAGGACAGCGAAATGAGGGCCACGGGGATAAGGACACAGGTAGAGAGTATGGCAATGGGTGAATGAGGGTGCGATTTTTGGATAGCGTGAGGAATAAAGGTTTTGGGTGGAGCTTGGAAATGGACTGATCGCTACAAGGAACGGAGGCGGAGGGAGCAGTAGGCAAGGGTTTGATGAAGCCGACAGGATTTGCTAGACGGCTTATGGACGCGGGTATGTCAGCACGCAGGAAAAACCGCGAGGATCGGAGAGGGTTCGACATAGGCTGAACATGGAAGAACAGCGATGGTAGCTCGACGGGTTTGCGGTGAGAAGAGCGAGTAGTGAAGGATGGAGGAAGGGCGCATGCAAGCTAGGCAGGTGAGGCTGCGTAAGGCAATAATGCACTGTGCAGATGAGAGAGGAGCTGAGGATGGCACGCAGAACTACGTGAGAGTTTGAGGAAATGAGGGATTAACTACGTGAGATTTTGAGGAAATGAGGGATTGGAAGGTAGAGCTGCAGCTTGACAAAGGGGCAGGATAATAAAAAATGGATGTGTATGCAGGTTTGGCAGTATGCGTGAGGAACAGAAGGAGAGCACGCAGATAGGAAGACAGCGTGAGCAACGCGTGAGGAATTGATGGGGAGCCTGTTGCAGGCCCAGGGCAGTGTACACCCTTAAAAAATTTTGAAATTCTCTTGCGAAAATGAAACCCCAGCAGACAAGTGGGTTGGAAAACCTCGAATTTCTTCAGAAACCCCTGCAAGAGCTGACTCTGAGGCCAGATCTTACCCTCCAGGGCCTAGATCTGTCTTCAAACAAAAAATTTTCCTCAGACCTACAACCTGCAATGGAAAAAACAGAAGACCCAGAAATAATATATGCAAGGATTAAACCTAAAAACCCAAAAACCAGCTAAATAATTACAATATTCACAGTTTGAAAGGCCCTAATAAGCCATATTTGTCAGTATGCCACAAAAATATTTTTAGAATTTTAGATTTAATATGAGATGCTTTAGAAAACCCTTCATGCATTCACAAGAAAAATTCAAATGATAAGCCCAGGATCAGAACTAGATGGGCTCTTCAGAAAATGTTTTTCGGGAGTTGTCTGGTTCAGCCGAGAACTTCCCCAAACACCTGATGATCTCGAAATCAAGATTTTCCTGCACAACTTACTTCAACCATTAACAAAGAGGGAGAAAACGACACTAAAATCCAGATCTAATGGAGATACCTACCATCATATTCAAAAATTTAACTACTATTCAAACCCTAATGACTAAACAAGATACCTGTGTTTAAAATCACTCTTCATCAAGCTATCATCAATGGCTGAAATTAAATTTATGCACAGAAAGTTAACAAAACATCTTACAGCATTTCCAGAAGAGTAACACCAACGAGATTTCAACCCCAAATTCATTCTTTATTGCACATGAAAAATGACTACAAGAGAGCTTTCTTTAGCACAAGACTCACAGATTGAATGATCTCAAATGACCCCTAAAACCCTATTTAAAGAAAAAATTCCCAACGGCTAGTTCAA
This sequence comes from Pinus taeda, assembly GCA_000404065.3. NCBI lineage: Eukaryota > Viridiplantae > Streptophyta > Pinopsida > Pinales > Pinaceae > Pinus > Pinus taeda. The sequence goes on from APFE030121176.1 coordinate 105,566, forward strand.
GTGATCCTTGTCAAAGCGATATCGACTGTCGATGAAGATCAAAACATCTTTTAATCTCATCCATCAAAATTAAAATAATGAGGAAATTCGGAATTATCATTTAAATGCATTTTAATATATTAAAAAATTAAAATATTGCATTTATTTCCTCAAAACTTTGACTTATTATTATTTTATTATTTTATTTATTTTTTATTATTATTTTTATAATTTTTTGTTTTTTATTTAAAGGGACCCTCGAACTTAGCCTTTGGAAAAATTACCTAAGACCTAGGACTTATGAGGGGATAAATTATTTCTCTAACCCTCAAGACATTTTACATCATGATTTTTACATTTTTTACATCTCAAGGGGAAAAACCCATTTGACATAGACCCTCATAGACTACCTAGTTCTGCGACACAAACATAATTTAGCAGATCAAGCAATTTGTAATAAAATAACCTAACTAAATAGTTAGGATTATTCCCAAATCACTTTTACATAGACTCAATCTAGCACACTAGGACTCCCCTAAGATTCTAATGACAAAATCCATTTCGGCTTTGGGGTTAGGCTAAAGGAAAACTTTGCCGATCATGGATCGGTGAGACAAAAAACATTCTGGAACGTAGATCATCACTAGAAGATTAGGTTTACCTAAGCAATTACATACATGACACAGATCTGCTAAGATTATTTACAATTTACACATGCAGACTGGGTTTACAAAATAACATGATCAGGCTGATGATGATAGTCGAATGGCACGAACACATTGATCAAGCGCTATCCCTTTTGCTTAAAAAGGGGGTGTACTGCTATGGGTAGTTGACACGTAGTGGTCAACATCTGGCTCTACTTGGGGACACGTTGCTGCACTGTAGTAATATGAGAACCCAGAATCTGCATCCACGTAACACACAACAAAACATAAGTAGCGTCCATCCAAAAATCATCATATAACATTAAGCACAGAAAAGATATAATCTCTTCATTTATTAACTATCTAGTAACATGAAAAGTAAATCTAATCCTAAAACAAAACTGAAAATGCTGAAAAAACAAGGAGTAGGGTTAGAAATACAATACAGAGGATGCCCCATGGCATCAGATATCATCTTTGAAGAACAGGTTGAGCATTTGGCCATTTGCAGGTAAATCAAGTGGTTCGTCATCCAATCTTCTCAAGTGGAATGAGTTTGGTCCAGCATTATCTCGAATAATGTATGGTCCCTGCCACAAACTGTCGAACTTCTTATGTTTTCCTGGTTTTTCATTTTTGCAATCCCAAAGAAATACCATATCTCCAACCTGCAAAGATCTAGGTTGAGAAGATTTATTAAAGCTTTTCTTAATGTTATATTGACTTTTACATATAGTATCAAAAGGTGTCCTACGAGCTTCATCTAACTCCACAATCTGATCTATTCTATTTTGAACAACATCTTTATTAATAGAAAAATGCTGAAGGAGCTGATAAGCTGGCAATTTCAGGTGCACAGGTAAGGTTACATCCAAGCCATAAACCAATTCAAAGGGAGATTTACCTGTAGCTTTCTTTTTAGTAATTCTATCTGCCCATAAAGCATACTTGATTTTCTATCCCAAGATCGCTTATTATCTCCTACTATCTTCTTGATAATGGTTATGAGATTTTTATTACTTTATCCAGCAATACCATTACCCTGAGGATGGTAATTTGATGAATGAGATAAGATAATGCCATATTTGAAACAAAAAGGTGAAAATTTTGAAGAACTAAAAGCCTTGGCATTATCAGTGGTGATCTTAGCAGGGCACCAAATCTAGTAATAATATTAGTTTCAATGAAATCCATGATGACCTTGGCATTTTTAGCAAGGATGGCTCCAACCCATTTAGTGAAATAATCAGTAGCAGTCAAAATCCATGAGTAGCCATTGCTAGAATTTTCATGAAACTTTCCGATGAAGTCCAAACCCCAATGCTGAAAAGGTGCCTCCACAACGACAGGTTGTAAGGGCAGGGCAGCAAGCTTTTGTTTCCCAGTGAACAGTTGACAAGCTTGACAACTTCTAACAAACTTAGGCACATCAAAAAAAATTGAAGGCCAATAATAACCAATTTTCAAAATTTTGTGGGCAGTAGTCCTAGCAGCATAATGACCACCACAAAATCCTGAATGAAACTCAGAAACTAACCTTTTGGAATCAATTTCATCAACACACCTAAGAACTATGCCCTCATGATTTCTCCATCCAAGGTCATCCTTCATGAAGCAATACTTTTGGCTTTTAATCTAAGAGCCCTTCTCTTATGAGCGACTAAATGGTTAGGACATGTAAGATTTATCAGGTAATAAACAATGTCCTTGTACCATTCATGCTCTCCTAATCTCTGCAGCTCAGGCGAAAATAGATCGTTAAGACAAATCAAACCAAGAGCCTTTTCATTACCTTCGGTCAACATTTGAGCCAAGCCTTGGCCTTTGACTAGCTTGGTGGGTCTAATCTCTAAATCATATTCTTGTATTTTAGTAACCCACCTAGCACGAGTCCCTAAGCAATTAGTTTGAGTTAATATATCTTTAACTACAGAATGTGGGACAAAAGCAATGATTTTGGAATAACCCACATAAGTCTTGAAGTGCTTAAGAGATTTGACTAAGGCATAGGCTTGCTTTTCCATAGTATTGTATTTTAATTCAGAATTTTGAAGCGCTCTACTCATGAAAGCAATAGGCTGCTCGTGACCATCCTTATTTTTCTGTAATAAGACACCAACAATGGTATCTTCAGAAGCGAAAGAGAAAATCATGAAATCCTTAGAGTAATCGGGACTAACTAAAACAGGGGCTCTTGCAATAGCGCTTTTGATTTCCTAAAAAGCCCTTTTGCCGTCTTCTTGCCAAACAAATATTACATCTTTCTTCAGAAGACTCTGAATAAGCTTAGCTACTTCTGCGTAATTTGGAATAAACCTTCTAAGAAAATTTGTTTTTCCAAGAAAAGACTAAAGGGATTTAAGATTATGGGGAAGAGGAATCTTTTGGATTGCCTCGACTTTTTCAAGATCAATCTTGATTCCATATTTAGAAATGATGTGACCAAGTAACTTCCTTTCAGTTACTCCAAAAACAGACTTAGTCAGGTTCAAAGAAATCTCGTACTCTCTACATCTATCAAAAGCTTGCCTAAGATGATTTATATGACTGATACCATCCTTAGAAAAAAGGATAAGATCATCCTAGTAAATTTCAATAAGTTTCCTAATCAACCCCTTGAAGGCATAATCCATAGCCCTTTGAAAAGTAGCCCCAGCATTGGTTAATCCAAATGGCATTCTTATATATTCAAAAGTACCCCATGGTGTGGTGAATGTAGTTTTGTGACGATCTTCCTTTTTAACCCATAACTGATTATACCCAGAAAAACCATCTAGCAATGACATTATTCCAGAACCAATTACTCTTTGCAACATAGTCTCCATGTTTGGCAAAGGGTAATTATCCTTTTTACATGCTAGATTAAGGTTTGGAAAATCAAAACAAAGCCTTATCATACCGTTCTTTTTCCTAACAATCACCAGGTTGGAACACCAGGTTGAATGCCTTGTTTGAGCAATAATTCTTGCTGCAAGCATATTCGAAAGCTCTTTTTGAACCAAAGGGGCTGACTTAGGATTAATCTGCCTAAGCTTTTGACGAAAGGGTTTAGCATTTTCATCTTTCAAAGGGATGGTGTGTTCCATGACATCCTCCCTATAACCTTTCAACTCATCATAAGAAAACGCTAAAACATCCCGATACTCACGAAGTAAATTGGTTAACTCTTTTATTTCCTCAACATTAGTACCCTTACCAATTTTAACAATCTTTGGATCCCCAGGAGTACCAATGTTTACCTCGATGTATTTGCCTGGATCCATTTTATTTTCCTCTTTCAACTTTGTGGCATCATGCCGATCAAAGTGTTGTTCTAAAGCAACCACATTCCTAGGAGTAGGATTTATGATATCTTCATGATCATTGAATCCATCCTCCTCAGAATTTATCCCAAAATTTTCAAACTCATCCAAATTATCAAGAAAACGTATCACTTTCTTTTCATCATTAAAGACTTGCCAATGCTTTGAGTTATCTGGAACAGAAGGTCTAAATATAACTCCATTTTAATCTTATCCTTAATCATCCCATCCAATAACTGCAAGGTAGAAGCAGCTACAACAAGCTTATCTGTCGAACTCTTATGCTCTCTTGGCATTGCCTCAAGGTCCAGGGCATCAAAGTATTCCATAGAATCCCATACAGCATTTTGATAATTCCTTAACCTTTGGTTTTTACATGTAAATTTATTTGTAAGCTGCATGATAATTAAGTCAAAATACCCCTTGATGCTAAGCAACTTAATTTTTAAAGACTTTGCCAACTCAAGACCCAACAACAAGGCTTCATATTCGACAACGTTGTTGGTTGCTTCAAATTCTAATCGATAAGCAAACTTGAAGAAATGACCCAGGGGCGATTTCAAAACTATAACCGCACCTTTACCATGTCTAGATGATGCACCATCAACATACATGTACCAAACTTTATCGTCAAGATCCCCAACCTTTTTATCAATCTTATCATCGGGAAGAACTATGGAATTAGATATGATAGCATAATTCCCAATGTTAGATTGCTCTTTAATTATCTCGTTATGAGGTCTCTTAGGATCTTCGACATGGAATTTTCTCTCGGACTCTCTATTAATTCTCACAAAACCATCACCTCTAGGAGAAGGAATCATAGCGTAAGACCAATTCATTTGAATACTTCCTCCTAGATCAGAGACCCATTTTCTAGACAAAAGCATACCCTAGGCATCAGGCAACAACTATATCCATAACAATCATAATGTCAGGGTAAACTGATAAATGAACTTGTAGATCCTTGATCAGACCGTGAACTTCAATCTTCTTAGAATCCATGGCACATATATTGTAGTAAGGCCTAGAAACTCTTAAATTAAGATGTTCCATGACCTTCTGAGTCATGACACAAGCTGACGCACCAGAATCCAGCATGCAATTATTCAATTTATATCCATTAACCATCAAGGTGATAAAGAAAGGCTGATGATCCTTGTTATCTGAATCTAAGCTTTGCATATATATGGGAGCATCGTGATAATCAACCTCCGGGGCTTTCTGTTGAGAGACATTTGCTTGAGGAGCTTCAATAGCTTTTAGTAACTTAGCTCTTTGGGAAGGGATTTTCACAATCCCGTAGACAGGAACCCAGATTTTCGCATTATTAAACCAACTTCCCAAATCGACATCTAATCCAGAGTTTAAACCAGGGTTAAAAGTTCGAGGGGGAATTTGATTCCCACTCTGATCTTTATCCCTTCTCTGATAAGTTAAACCTTTATCTCTAGCAATTTCCATGATTTGCTCTGGAGAGGGTTTTTCGCCATAAAACTTAGCCAAAATGTCATCTTCATTTTCAAGGTTATTTATACTAAAAGCTAACGAGGGAACATCTCGACTATTTTCCTTAACCTCTATCCAGTTGTTCATAGACAAAGGAAACTCTTTACCCACTACATTTATTTGATCACCTGCCCCAAACATCCCATTATCCAAAATTCTTCTAACAATGGGGCAAGTAGCCTCTTCATGAAGAGCATCACAAGCCCGACAGTAAGGCGGAGCATCACCGACCAAATTAGTAAGCGGATTAGGAGGTCTCTGCTCACTAGATTGACCCTTCTTTTGCCAATTATTATTTATGGGCTGGAAATTTTGCGTTTGCGCTCTTTCCACTTGGACCAACCTATTTTGCAAAGTAGCTATCTCCTTAGCATGGTTAGATGTTAATTTTGCTTGATTAATTTCCATGCTTTCGATCTTTTGGAGCAATTTCTGAACAAGCTCGCTATCAGGTTCTTGAACCTCTTTTTCTTTAGGTTCTTTCACTTTCGTTGAATGCTATCAAAACCTGGAATTTCAGACTTCCCAGAAGCTACCTTATCCTTTTCAAGCTCTACGGCTAAAGCTTGACAATCCCTATAATCAGGAAGTTTAGCACGTCTCAACTCATAAGAGGGCACAGAGCTAAAGGCATCAATATAAAAATTTCGAAGAGATTTGTCGGTAGGTTTATAATCTTGAGGTAATTCCTTAATAATATCATTAAACCTTTTGTTAAATTCTTTAGCGATTTCATTCTCTCTCTTTTTGATTATGCTAATAGCTTTCACGAGGTGTCTTCCTTCTCTCTTATCTCCATACTTTTCCTTAAAGGCATTAAAAATCGATTGCAAGGAATCAAATGAATCCCGAGGCTTTTCTGTAAACCATTCTAAAGCATCGCCCTCCAAGGTCAGAACAAAAAGGGTCATTCTAATATCTTCAAGATTAAAATCAGCAGCCCTTGCGTAATTACCCATCCATAAACTAAAAGCTCTCAAATGCGAATTAGCACTAATTGCGCTATTTCCCTGAAAGATAGGCAATTTATCCATCCCATGTGTTGGAATATCATTGGGATAACCTTGAAAATTAGAAAAATCACAAGGGGCAAATATATCCATGATGTCGTGCTCGACCGGGCTAGTAAAAAGGAAATGGATATCAAATAGGGCTTCTTGTCCGAGGTTAACAAGAAGTGTACGAGAAGATAGTTTGTGTAATCGTACTCTGAGAGCCCTTTCAGGATCAGGAGTAGGATTAACGAAACAACTTGGATGTCTTCTAGTATACATTCTTGCAGAGGATATATGAAGTGGAGTTGCCACTCGGACAAAAAGTGTAACACGGAAAAACTGGAAGGAAGGAGCTAAGGACAGAAAGGACGAGAGGAAAGAAATGAGATGAATGTCGAAGAAACCAAGGACAGAAAAAACTCTATCCCCGGCAACGGCGCCAAAAAATGTTGTCGCACAGAGTGTCTAAGCACAGGGACAACGCTCAGACCGGGGGTTGTCACCCTGATCCCCGATCTCTCCGTTTAAGCTGTCTCCCTAGGCTAAGGGGGGTAGACCCTATGGATAAAAGAAGACCAACTGGGAATCAGCTGGCTTGAGAGACACAGCGAGGGAAACAAACACTTGATTGATTTTAAAACTTGATTAGATCTTTAAATGTTTAGTACCAATGCCTTTGCTAGATGAAGTGGAAATCGAATAATTGATTTGTTGCTTAGGAAATATAAATACAAACAAATCTTTCAACAATTGCTTGAAAATATCTGGCATACGATGAGCATTAAAATATTCAAGCAACCACGATCAATTAGCAAAGCTCCAGCGATTAAATTTTCACAAGATAGAATACTTTGAATGACCACAAAATGCTAACCAGTTCATAAAATGAATCACCACTTTCAGATAGCTAATATTCAGATAAAATCTAAGCACATTTAGCTATGTCAAATACCACGAAAAACTTTTCCTTCAAAATTTTTTAATTTTTTTAAATATTTTTAATTTTTATTTAAAAAAAGAATATTTTTTAAGTTTTTAGAAAAATTTTAGATTTTTAATTTTAAAATTTTTTCACCAAGTTAAAACAATAAAAATTATATGAAACCAAAATTTAATTTTTATTTTTTATAGAACAATTTAAAACAAAAATAAATCAAAACCCTAAGATTAACTAAAATTTTATAACCCTTTTTTTATTTTTAAAATCAAATTGAAATCAAAAAAGAAAAAATGAACAACACTAAATCGAAATTTTTTATTTTATCATTTTTTTTTATGATTCCAAACAATGAAAATAAAACTATATGACATTCATAAAAAAAAGAAATATGAAACCTAATCTAATCTAACCAAAACTTAAATGAAGTCGAAACTGAAACGAAACTATATAAAAAATATATGCTACCCTAACTTACATTAACCATGAAATCAAACCGCAACATATAGGAAAAATCGAAATCGAGTTTTGTCTACGTCACTGGTGTGTGCAGGCCCTGGGGTTTCAACGGCGGATTTGTTTGCAGGTGCGTGGAGTGATTGCGCGGAGAGATGTTCAACGGCAGAGGGTAAGCAACAACGAGGAGAGGGATATGAGTAGCTCAGGCTTGAGGGAGGAAGGACAGTAGAATGAGGGCCATGGGGATAAGGACGTAGGCAGAGAGTATGGCAATGGGTGAATGAGGGTGCAATTTTTGGACAGCGTGAGGAATAAAGGTTCTGGGCGGAGCTTGGAGATGGATTGATGGCTGCAAGGAACACAGGCGAAGAGAGCAACAGGTAAGGGTTTGATGAAGCCGACGGGATTTGCTAGACGACTGATGGACACGAGTATGTTAGCACGCAGGAAAAACCGTGGGGATCGAAGAGGGTTTGACATAGGCTGAACGTGGAAGAACAGCAATGGTAGCTCGACGGGTTTCTGATGAGAAGAGCAAGTAGTGAAGAATGGAGGAAGGGCACATGCAAGCTAGGCAGGTGAGGCTGCGTAAGGCAATAATGAACTGTGAAGATGAGAGAGGAGCTGAGGATGGCACGCAGAACTACGTGAGAGTTTGAGGAAATGAGGGATTGGAAGGCAGAGCTGCAGCTTGATGGAGGGGAAGGATAATCAAAAATGGATGTGTATGCGGGTTTGGCAATACACGTGAGGAACAGAAGGAGTGCACGTAGATAGGAAGACAGCGTGAGCAACGCATGAGGAATTGATGGGGAGCCTGTTGCAGGCCCAGGGCAGCGTACACCCTTAAAAAAATTTGAAATTCTCCTGCGAAAATGAAACCCCAACAGACAAATGGGTTGGAAAACCTTGAATTTCTTCAGAAATCCCTGCAAGCGCTGACTCTGAGGCTAGATCTTACCCTCCAGGGCCTAGATCTGGCTTCAAACAAAACTTTTTCCTCAAACCTGCAAACTGCAATGGCAAAAATAGTAGACCCAGAAATAATATATGCAAGGATTAAACCTAAAAACCAAAAATAATTACAATATTCACAGTATGAAAGGCTCTAAATACCCAGATTTGTCAGTATGCCATAGAAATATTTTCAGAATTTTAAATTTAATATGAGATGCTTCAGAAAATCCTTCATGGATTCACAAGAAAAATTCAAATAATAAGCCCAGGACCAAAACTAGTTGGGCTCTTCAGAAAATGCTTTTTCGGGAGTTGGTTGATTCAACTGAGAACTTCCCCAAATGCCTGATGATCTCGAAATCAAGATTTTCCTGCACAACTTACTTCAACCATTAACAAAGAGGGAGAAAACGATACTAAAATCTAGATCTAATGAAGGTACCTGCCATTATATTCAGAAATTTAACTACCATTCAAACCCTAGTGACTAAACAAGATACCTGTGTTTAAATTCACTCTTCATCAAGCTATCATCAATGCCTAAAATTAAATTTATGCACAGAAACAAAACATCTTACAGCATTTCCAGAAGAGTAACACTAGCAAGATTTCAACCCCAACGTCTTTCTTTATTGCACATGAAAAATGACTACAAGAGAAATTTCTTTAGCACAAGACTCACAGATCGAATATCTCAAATGACCCATGACATCCTATTTAAAGAAAAAATCCCAACGGCTAGTTCGAGTGATCCTTGTCAAAGCGATCTCAACCATCGATGAAGATCAAAATATCTTTTAATCTCATCCGTCGAAATTAAAATAATGAGGAAATTCTAAATTATCATTTAAATACATTTTAATATTTTAAAATTTATAAATTTTGCATTTATTCCTCAAACTTTGACTTATTAATATTTTATTTTATTATTTATTTTCTATTAATTTTTTTTATAATTTTTTGTATTTTTATTTAAAGAGGCCCTCGTACTTAGCCTTTGGAAAATTTACCTAGGACCTAGGACTTATAAGGGGATAAATTATTTTTTTAACCCTCAAGACATTTTACATCATGATCTTTACATTTTTTGCATCTCAAGTGGAAAAACCCATTTGGCATAGACCCTCATAGACTACCCAGTTCTGCGACAAAAACATAATCTAACAGATCAAACAATTTGTAATAAAATAACCTAACCAAATAGTTAGGATTATTCTCAAATCACTTTTACATAGACTCGATCTAGCACACTAAGACTCCCCTAAGATTCTAATGACAAAATCCATTCCGGATTTGGGGTTAGGCTGAAGGAAAACTCTACCAATCATGGATTGGTGAGACAAAAAACTTTTCCGGAACGTAGATCATCACTAGAAGATTAGGTTTACCTAGGCAATTACATACATGACACAGATCTGCTAAGATTGTTTACAATTTACACATGCAGACTGGGTTTACAAAATAACATGATTAGGTTGATGATGATAGTCGAATGGCACGGACACATTGATCAAGCGCTATCCCTTTTGCGAAAAAAGGGGGTGTACTGCTATGGGTAGTTGACATGTAGTGGTCAACAAGCTCTACCCCAATCCATGGCCATCACCCTAGTTCCATGTGCCCTTGATGAGCTTCCTTTATCATTCAAGAACCCATGATTGTCCCAACCCCTGGAGGGCAATGAACCACCCTACCTAAAAGGGGGCAATCACTACTATATCTTACACATCATGCTCTTGTGCTTTGAGCCTCAAGCAGTTAATTAAAGAAAATTCATAAAAAGTAAAAGGCATATAAAGAGGGGTGGAAAAATCAAGGTCGGGACACCTCATGTACCACAATTTCTCCCTCCTACAGATTACATACCCAGGTGTGGGCTTCCCCTTCTCTAGCTACCCCTATGCCTCACTATGTGGCCCAAGGTTGCCCCTCTCATTCCCTATTCCATTCCAGTTATTTGTCACTTGCCACCCCCATTAAAGGGATGTACCTTGGACATACTATCCCCTTTAAGGGTTGAAACCACCTAATAAAGTACTTGGTTAACTCCCTTTGGCACTTGGAGACACTAGCACAAACCAAAGACCACTATGGAAGGGCATGCCATTATGGAGTGTCCACTTTGTTTACCATGATTTGTAAACTCTTTTACCCGATTATTTTAATGACTGGTTGTATTGAAAGCCTAGGGGATGCATTGGATATTATGCAAGATTACAGGTGGTTTTCATTTGGGTTTGGTCTCCCTATACAGGATCGTAACCTCCAAAGGTCTACATTGGCACATGTAGGGTGTGCATAGAGAGCCATTAGCCTCCACAGTAGCAAATAGCACTTCACGAATCTTCAAGCATGCTCAGAGACTACTAGCGATCCACTTTTGGGATGATGGTGATATGCTTGGTACATTATGCCTAGTAGGCCCCCACAAGAGCCCCACACTCTTGGCAAGTGTCCCAGGACTTGTACGATGTCATGGCGACATTCATTCCACCACTTGGACCCTTGCAGAGGATCTACAGGCATCTCCGATTCATAAGGAGACTCATGGGGTCATTTATGTGCCCTCAGACACACTAGGAGCACCATAGGTCTACTACTTGGAGAACAAGGGGCCACCCCCTTGTCCACCATATTTCAAGGAATTTATTCCACAATATGGCACTTCAGGATATTATTATGCCTTTTGAGGGCCCCACAACATGTAGATATTATTATTTGGCCCCTTGTGAAGCTTATTTCTACACTTGTGTGCTAGTTTGGTGGGATTGTCACCAATAGGGGTTTTATTTGCACATTATTTTATCATTAGGGGCTAATGTAGGCCCATAGGCTAATTCGAACTCCTTATGAGACTATATATTGATGTTAGATGCATTCATCAAAATCATCACTTGACTTAGGATCTCTCTAATCATAGAGAACTTCACATTTTTTCCTTGGAGGATATTTTTTGGACATGGATGAATTTTGACGTATGGATTTGGGCTATTTATCTTGTCTAGGAGCTTTGTCTTGCAAATGAAATGTTGGTTGGATATACTCTATAATGTTGTAAGTATATTTTGATGTTGTTATTCTTGTTGTTGCATACTACTAAAATTAGAGATAGTTGCTGCATAATTGAAATGTGGAATTAAGCATGTTTTAGCTAATTTAATGTATGGGCCAATGTTATATGAATGAAATGTCCTAGAGATTATTTGTCTCTATAATCTTGCGTACTTTTCTTTGAAGTATAAATGCTTGAAGGTCACTTTTTTATTCTTTCTCTCAACATTGGATGAAGTTGACTTTCCGGGCCTCCTTGATCAAGAAACCAAGTTCTTATTCATCACCATCCTTGACTCTATATCCCCAAGTGAATTAGGCACTGATCCCTTAAAAGGGTGGTCATTTCCTTCACCTTTTTCACCTTTTACCACTTTTTCCTAGGTCTAGCCCTCAAAGGTCACCTAGGGCATCAATTTCCTGGGAATTGACCCAAGGAAAAACTTCGATCTCCTACAAACTACCGCATTAGTGGGTCCCCTCCCTCTCCTCCAAATTTGAGGCAATTATAACAATGGAATCTCCAGGAATCCCAAGCCCTAGCTCTAGGATCGAATTTTGCCTAGGCATCCCCAAGGGTAGACCTCAACAAGATCAATTCAACCTTTTGAAAAAAATATTCTTGTTTGGTCCTTTCCCTTCACCTTTTCCAGGATAAGAACATCATTGGCTCTTGCATTCCATCCTCGAACCTAGATTGGGTCCACTTGGCTCCATGTGGTCCCACTTCTCAATAAAGATTATTTGTCAAGGACCATTTGGGAATCCAAGTTTCCCAAGGATAGGGATTGAGAACCTCGTCTATAAGACTATTCCTTCTCCCTCAAACCCTCCAATCCTCACCCCTTACCCCTGGTGGACCAAGTCCCTTACTTAAAGAGCAAGTTCCATTCTTCACTCCATCCTTGGGAAAGGGTTTCCAAGGTCACTTCTCACCTATCCAATGACATATAATTTACAAGTGATCCCCACACTACAGGGACTCCTCCCATCCGTGAAATTTCGTAAAGAGTAGGGAGACTAAGTTGTGGTGATAGTGGGCTAAGCCTCCATCATTGCCCTTAACCTAGTAGTTGCCCTCTTAGGAACCCCTTTAGGGTCCCCTGCTGGTTTGAGTGGTAAAATTTCTAGTGTCATTGTTGGGGATCGAAGCATGTGTTTTGTTCCTCATACGACATATTGACATATCATTATTGGCAACTCCATTGGAAGAACGAAGCCCTAGTTCTTCATTGAACTGTAAGGCTGATGCTTGTAGGGTGAAGCAAGCATTTTTCTAGGCATCTTTAATTTCAGCCTAGCGACTCCTACATATGTTTCATGTATACCTCAAATAGGTTGTCATTCTTTCGTAAATTTCTCTCTTTGTACATAGCTAGTATCCCTGTGTTTGATGGTGATCCACTCTCTGCAACTAACCACGTAGAAATATTTAATGCACTTGCTTCAAGAGAGAAGGTTGTCCACCAAGATGTCCTTATGTTGTTGTTCATGGGGTCGCTCGGTGGTCATAACTCATGGATACATGATCACGAACCTAGGAGCATTTTGTCTATTGAAGAGTTCATTGAGGGTTTTCTTAGAGATTCTCAAGTACCCTGCATTAAGCATCCAAGAGGAAGCTTTCATCGAGCATCATCAAGAAATTGAGAATCTAGGTAATGAGCAAGAAGACGAGTCCTCCTTGGGTCCACATTATGAAAATGATGATTTTGGGGACACGTGCTAGGAAGGATGAATTTATGGAAAGTGAAATTGAGACCAACCCGACTTTTCTCAAGGATATTACTCCCAATGAATCCTCTTTTGAAAACCTTGAGAGATCATTCCATTAGCCCCTTAAAAAATGACATTTAAAATTATTTCCACATTGAAAAGGAGAAATGGGAAATTGTTGGTCCTCAATTTGATTGTGCTCCCATTTATGACACCGACAAGGAGGATGAGGATGAAATTGGTCTTCCCTTCCCCTCAGGCGCTATTTATGATGGAATACCCATTGATACCCCTTGGGAAGGAGAATTATTATTTTCCCTTGCATAAAGAAAGACAATCTTTGACGAAAGTGATTGACTCTCATTTTAATGAAAGCCCGATCTTTGACTCTCCTTTTAATGAAGGCCCAATCTTTAATACTTATAATGATGAAAGAAACAAAGCTCTTGCCTACCCACCTTATGATTATGTATTCAAATCAATTGAGCCTTTAGATTGTGGGGAAGGAAAACCCGTCGAAAATGACACTTCACCCTCCACTTTGCCTTTCCCTCTTGTGCATCACCTTGAGTCTTCCTCAGGTAAGTCCCTCATCCCTGTTGGTATCACCTTGAGTGACCATGCCCCTTTTCCCTCTCTGAATATGGTGTCAAGAAAGAGCCCTTAATTGAATATACTTTATTCCCTTTGACCCATCCTTAGGATTATGATCACTTGGTGACCTCCCTTCTCCTATGTGACCATCACATTGAGCGACTTGTTTGTTGCACTCCTTCTTTCTCTCACCCTTTGTTCCCCTCTCATCACAACCGTGTGACATCTTCAAAGCATGATATTACAAATAGTGATTGTGATGAGGAGTTCTTTAGAGTGATCATTCATTCCACCATTATGTACCTAGAAGGAAAGCTCGGGACCTCTAGATTGACCTGTTTTCTTTCCCCTAGGATTTCCCTTTATCTCGGATGGAGATCATAGTTTCCTGCCTCCCACCCGCTCCATCCGCCATGTGACTATCTCCACATTCAATTTGGGGGTTGCTACATGAGTAATTGAATATTGGGTTTAAAGACATATGTTGGTTGCATTGACTTTATGATTACACTTAGTATTAACATTTATATACATGTTAGGATAGGATGCATTGCATGCTGATTTTCCTCATTATAACTAACCACATATGATATTTCCCATAATAGATTAAATTGCATTTAGGGTAAAAAAGTATGGCATATTTTATTTCTTGTTGGTTTATGGGCTAACATTAAGCATGGGTGATCATAAGACACCGTGAAAAACATGTTTCCCTATGGCTTTGATCTTTGACATGTGCAGATAACAGGTCCATGGTGACCAAGAGATTGTTGGAGTTCTCGTGACCTCCCATTCAAGCAGCCTCATCCACTTCTTCAAGAGATCACGTCCCAGTTGGAGCCAAATGTTACCGACCACTTTGTGGGTGATATCCCCAGGAGAAATTTTTCTCCATGATGAGCCTCAATTGGCAGCCCCTTGATGCCTCCAACTAGCTCGTTGCGCCATTTCTCTACCATCTAAGGTAGCCATGTGGTCCCTCACCCACCTATATTGATCTTATGTTTGAAGGTGGGCCTCCCGAATCTAAAGGTATGTCTTGTCATTTGGAAATTGAGTATTGGGTTTATTTATCATGGATACTTCTGGGTATGGATTGATGGGGGGATTTGGTGGAAAGAGTGGGCTTAGTTTGTGCTCTTGTCCCCTTGATCTCTTTTGGTTTTTACCCTTAGACATTAGTCTCGTGGGATCTCCTTTATTGACCATTTGGTTCAAGGGTGGTACTACTTGGGAAACTCTGACTTTGGGTGTGTGGTATCGCTCCTTTACCCGCACATATTACTCCCTTTCCACTCACTATATCCCCATTCATCGTTTCTCCCACCTAGGTCCACATTTCCATTTTGGGTCCACATAAGGCCAACTTCCCTATCCCCTTGCCCCCACCTTGGGTCAGGCCTAGAATGATGCCCCAGAGGTTGAAGCAATTAAAAAACAAAAAGCATAATTGGCCACATTTAACAAGAAATTGTACCACAAAATGCGACATATCGTTGGGACAAAATAATTAGCATGTCGGCAAAAGCCAATGCATGAGCTCTACCCCAATTCATGGCCATCACCCTAGTTCCATTGGCCCTATACAAGCCTCCTTTATCATTTAGGAACCTATGATTGTCCCAACCCTTGGGGGCAATGAACCAGGCTACCTAAAAGGGGGTATTCACTGCTATATCTTACACATCATGCTCTTGTCCTTTGAGAAAATTAAAGAAAATTCATAAAAAATAGAAGACATATAAAGAAGGGTGGAAAAATAAAAGTTGGGGCACCTCATGTACCATGATTTCTCCCTCCCACAGATTACATACCCATGTGTGGGCTTCCCCTTACCTAGCTACACCTATGCCCCACTATGTGGCCCAGGATTGCCCCCCTCATTCCCTATTCTATTCCACTTAGTTGTCACTTGCCACCCCCATTAGAAGTGTTTTCGCACAGGAAGGTCTAGGCCAAATCAGGGGTTGTCACCCTGATCCTCAATCTCTCCATTTAAGTTGTCTCCCAATAGCAAACTAAGGGGGGTAGACCCTATGGAAATGGAATGAAGGAGAACTAGTTAGGAACCAACCATTTCGGGAAACACAGTTAAGCGACCAAGTACTTGTTTTAGATTTAGCAAGACTTATAGGATTCGATTAGATTTAGGCGATTGATACCAGTGCCTTATGGAGTCAACTATCTTGCTAGACAATTTCGGACCAAGTAATTGATGAGTAGCTGCTGCTTGGATGAATGACTATCTTATATGAATTGTGGATCCTAAAACTAATGTGAGATGTAGGAATCTTGGTTAATTTTAGTTAAATGCCTATTTAAGTTTTAACCCTTCAATCCTTTCTATATTGAGCCTGATTTCGTAGTAAGTGGTAGAGAGAAGATAAGGTAAAGCACACTAAGGTGTGATTAACGATACCTCTCCTGAAAATCTAACATACCTGGTGCCTCCAGCGTTGCAAAGAGTTGTGGCTCTGACAACTGCAAGGTCACTATTTTAAGTACTATTAAAACCAGGCTTCTCAAGCAAAGATGGATGGCTACCTATCTTTCTATTGACCAAGCTTATGCTTGGAAGTAAATTTTAATTATGCAAGGTTAACCTAATACGCAAATGCACGAAATGATTAGAAGATGAAGCTAGATTCAAGGATTGAAAGCACTTATCTCACGATCTATTTTTTATTTAAATGCCAAAGCCTTAAATGCCAAAATCAATATTCACTTCACAAAAAAATGACTGAAAGATAAACTTCTAAGAAATGAACTTAAAATATCACAGTATAATGCCCAATATGAAATTAAATCACAAGCTTCAATTCCTTTTAATGCAATTATAGCTCAAAGAGAACAAAAAGTTCTTCACAATTCTTCAATATCACTCTCAAGATAAATGCCAATTATATAGATGCTCAAATATACTCAACTTAGGAAATGAAAGATATGAAATTTACCACAATTCCATAACAATTACTTGAAAATTTCTCAAAATTTTAATATGCAATAAATATTAATTCAAGTAATTAAAACCAATGTTTTAAAAACCAAAACCGGTTACTGGACCAATCCACCTAATGAACCAGGTTTCGAACTGGAACCGGTCGAACCAGGACTGGTCAGGTCTAAACAAACCGGTTTTAAAAAAATACATTAAATAATTAATTTTTAATGAACAAAAAACTATTTTTAAGATTTAAAACCATGATTCCAAGCCAATAGAGACAAAATATGCAAAGATTTCTCATTTATATACCATGTAAAGGTGAATATATCAAAATGGCACTAAGTGCAATACATATCATCGACAAAATACATAAGCAATGAGGCTATAAATGTCCTCTAGAGTGCAAAAACAAAGCCAAAAAACTATGGGGCCACTAACCTACTACAAGTCTACATATATGATAATATTGATCAGCATTATCACTTGAAACTTCTCATGAGTCATCATGATCAAACTCAGTTGGTTGAGTCTCGACTCCCAAACTTTGCAACTGCTTGATTCACAAACTTCTCTATTAGTTCAATGACTTGAGTCTTAAACTTCTGAAGGTATTCTACCCTAATATGCCCTATTGAGTCATTTGGTGTTTCACATGGCTTTACATGGCCTCCTATCCCAGCCAAGTGTTGCTTGAACCTGTTAATACCCCCTCTAATAAATTTTTGGCAATATTTGCAGATCATTTTGCCATCAATCATATCACAATGAGCCCATGTAGTATCCTTGGGTTGTGGAGGCATGATGACTACTACTTAGCTTAAACTCTTTGTTGTTCCACTACTCAGCAAAAGCTCAACACTCTCCAAGCTCCCAATCAAACTCACAAGAACTCCAAATGAGATGTGTGAGGCAAATGAGGGGGTTGAGCTCCTTTTAAAGGCTTGGAGAGGGTGTTTTGAAGGGAAAGAACCCTTTATTTCCCTCCAAAACACGCTACAAACTTGGAAAACCGCGCTGCGTGGGTCTACCGCGGCCTTGGCAGCGAATTGGCCAGTTTATGACGAAATCGGCTAGTTTGACCATAAACCGGCTGGTTCCGTCCTAAACCGACCGGTTAGGACTGGGTTTTCCCTTTTTTGGGAAAAATGAAGGGTCAAACCGAGTTTTTCTGTCGGTTTGACCCAGTGGGCTAGCTACCCGGCCAGTTTGACTAGTTACTGGTTCAAACCGACCAATTTTTAAAACACTAATTAAAACCATGCTTAGAGTTAATTAAACGATGAGTAATCTCAATAGATGTCAAGCACAAAAATATTGAAAACCCAATATCAATGATTATGAAACTTAGCATGCAAAAGTCCTAAGCACTTAAATTTCGAAAATTAATTACCATGAAAAAACCAGGAAATCCAAATGCTAAACACTTCAAGCAATTCCGGAATTGAAATGATTTTCTTAAGTAACCCAAACCCAGAAAATTTCCTCCTATAGTCAAACCTTAGAGATATTAAAAAAATTTAAATGTGCCTTGACTATAAAAGAATCTAAATTTTTTAACCCCACAAAAAGATTTCAAGGACCTAAGACCCCAGAACCCTTTCCCACAAAAATTTTAAAAATAACTTAAGATGAACTATCTGTTCATGTCACACTTGACAAAATCTTTTAAAACTAAAATATAAACAATAACAAACAAACAAAAAAAAAATGTGGAAACATAAAAGTTAGATTTTAATTTTTTTTCTTTTAAAAGGATCAATGTAAAACCTTCTCTCCTTTTTTTTTAGAAATTGCCAAAGTTCTATTTCTGTTTTAAATGGGCCAAAAGCCACAAATCAATTGCAAATCAAATTTTTTATTTTTCCTTTTAAACCCAAACCAAATCAAAATGAAAATCGAATAAAATAAAAAATTTGATTTTTTTTATTACATTTCTTTAAAACTAAACCTAAAGAGAAATAAAATAATAAAAAATGGAAACCAATTCGAGAGGGTGAGCTTTGCGGGTTGGAGAAGTGTAAAAGAGAAGTTGAAGGAGGGGCAACAGGGAGATGGCGGCGAGGGAAGAATGCAGGAGGAGAGGAGCATGTAGAGGAAGGGCTAAGACACAGGCTGGCAGAGGAGACAATGGGACTGCGAAAAAAAAAACCACGCATAGGTAGAATAAATGAGGGAAAGGAGGAAAATGCATAGGGAAAGAAGAGGAATAAAGGAGATAAGGGAAAACGCAACAAAAAATAAAATAAAACAAAAAAACGCAGAGGGAGAGAAGCTGTGACTTTTGAAGGTTTTCGAAAAGCAAAGGAGCCAGAAAAAGGGCAGCAAAAAGCTAAAGCTTCTAGGCAGAAAATAGGATTAAAAAAATGGTAACCCAAGGACCTTAAAAAATTCCCCAAAAATTTAAATTTCAAACAGACATATTTTTGCTTTAAAATTTGTTCTAAAAAAACTTCAGGTCTGAATTTGAAACACTCAGACTAAAAATAATTTTGAATAATTTGTCCTTGCAAAATGGTATTGAGTCAAGATCTTCCCCTCCGGAGTCTAGATCTCGCTTCAAATTAAATTTTTCCTTCAGATCTGCACCTACAAAACAAAACAAAAAAATACCCAGATCCCAAACATACAAAAATGAATAATAACCCCAAAACCCAAGTTAGAAAAACTTCAAATCTATACAAAATATTTACATATCTATGCACAAAAGGTTGCAGATCTATGAGATCTGAGGAGTATGAGTCCAACTCTGCTCCCATTTATGATAATTTAAGGCTCTTCCTAGCCAAATCTATCAATTTTTCCACAAAATACTTAAAAGATTTTGCTTTTTAGAGAGGTACTAGCCCAAAAACATCATGCATAAAAAATTGATCATTAGATAAATCCTGAAGCTTATATGAGGTAGGCTCTTCAAAAAAAATGTGTTGAGAGTTGGCTGGTCCAACTGAGAACTGTCCCCAAACGCTCAATGAAAACCCGAGAGATCTTCTACAAACACTAGATCAACCATAAAACCAAGTAGAGAAATAGAGTAACAATAAAATTCTAAAGAAATAGAGATACCTGCTAATTCAATCAAAATTAAAAATGTTACCCTAGATCCAACAAACTGAACAAGATACCTGTATTCAGATTGTTCTAAGAGAGCTATTGATTGATAATTTTCACATAATATTAAGCAGAAATTAAAACAATGTTACCATAGATTCATGAAGAGGAACACCACCGCAAATTAAAACCCCAAAGGCTTTTGCATTAATTCTAGAAAATATACAAGAAAGCTTGAGAGCTTAGTACACGATTCAAAAATGAACGAAAAATTGACTGACACCGACGTTTAATTTATAGATAAATTCTCCAACAGCTAGTTCGTTTGATCCCCATCAAAATAATCTCGACCGTTGAAAAGAAAATTGATTATTTTTTAATCTCGTCCGTCAAAATTATTTACGTTTTGAGGAATTTCGAATTTTTCATTTAATTCCTTTTTAATTAGCTCAAAAAAAATAATTTTGAGTTAATTGCCTCAAAATATTGACTTACTTAACTGCAAGGTCCAAGGGTCCAAGAGTTCTTAAAATTTTCAATATTTCCTTGGCCCGAGATCTTTAAAAATTAATTCTTTTAAGACCCATGAATTTTTCCTTTGGAGAATTTAAATTTACCTGGGACAATAAAATAAATTAAATTTTTAGCTTAGGAATTTCAATTTAATTTGGCCAGAAAATTTAATTAATCGACTTAGGAGGGGATTAATTATTTTGCTAACCTTCTAATACTTAACCATGGTGTCTAATTATGAAGGACCATGCACTGAATATTTTTTATATCAAAATTTTACATTTTAATACATGAAGGGGGGAAACCCGTTTGTTATAGACCCTCAAAAAATACGCATTTCTGCAACACAAATATAATCCAATAGACCAAGTGACTTGTAAAAATAATTTATTTAATTAGCTAGGATTATTCTCAAATCACTTTTACATAGACTCGATCTAAAACACACTAGGACTCTCCTAAGATCTTAGCGACAAAATCCATTTTAGCTTTGGGGTAAGAGTGGAGGGAAAAACTCTGCCTGTCATTTGTGTCTAGAGACAGATAAATCAGTGAGACAAAAAACCTCCTTGAATGGAGATTGTCACCAAAACCATAGGTTTACCTAGGCTATTACATACAGACACAGTCATTCGGAGATTATTTACATTTTACATATGCAAAATGGCCTGACATATTCACAAAATTGTCAGTTGATGATGAAGTCTGATGGCACAGATACTCGAACATAATGGATCTCTTTTTCCAAAAAAAGGGTGTATTGTTATGGGGTCATTGACACAAAGTGGTCAACAAGAGGGATGTATCTTGGACATACTATCCCCTTTAAGGGTTGAAACCACCTAATAATGTACTTGGTTAACCCCTTTTGGAGCTTGTAGACACTAGCACATGCCAAAGCCCACTATGGAAGGGCATGCCATTGTGAAGTGCCCACTTCGTTATCCATGCTTTGTAAACTCTTTTACCCCATTATTTTGATAACTGGTTGTACTGGTAGCCTAGGGGATGCATTGGATCTTATGCAGGATTACATGTGGTTTCCATTTGGGTTTGGTTTACCTATATGGGATCCTAACCCCCCAGAGTTTTACATTGGCACATGTAGGGTGTGCATAGAGAGCCATTGGCCTCCACAACAGCAAACAACACTCCACGGAACTTCACGGATGCTCAGAGACTACTAGCGATCCACTTTTGGGATGATGGTGATATGCTTGGTACATTATGCCTAACAGGCCCTCACAGGAGCCCCACACTCTTGGCAGGTGTCCCAAGACTTGTACAATGTCATGGTCATATTCATTCCACCACTTGGATCCTTGCAAAGGATCTACAGGCATCTCTGATTCATATGGAGACCCATGGGGTCATTTATGTCCCCTCAAACCCGCTGGGAGCACCACAGGTCTACTACTTGGAGAACAAGGGGTCACCCCCTTGTCCATCATATTCGGAGGAATTTATTCCTCAATATGGCACTTCAAGATATTATTAAGCCTTTGGAGGGCCCCACGACATGTAAATATTATTATTTGGCCCCTTGTGAGGCTTATTTCTACACTTGTGAGCTAGTTTGTTGGGCTTGTCACCAATAGGGGTTTTATTTGCACATTATTTATCATTAGGGGCTCATGTAGGCCCATAGGCTAATTTGAATTCCTTAGGAGGCTATATATTGATGTTAGATACATTCATTTGAATCATCACTTGACTTGGGATCTCTTTAATCATAAAAAACTTCACATTTTTTCCTTGGAGAATATTTTTTGGAGATGGATGAATTTTGACATATGGATTTGGATTATTTATCTTATATTGTGTTGATTTGGGGCAGCATCGGATGTGCTTTAACCACGAAAATTGGTGGAGAGGCTAAGGCATATGAGATCTCAAATACCCAGAAAATGTTTGGGAAAATTCTAAACAGTTTGAGAGATATTAAAATAATTAATATTTTTAATGGAGTCCCTAAGTCTAAACTTAGAAACTAAAATATTTATGTGAATTAGTATAAAATTGTGTTAGAATGGTCCAAAAGTCATGGATCAAGCCAGATATAATATTATCCATTGATTAGGGACTTAATCTCGACCATTGATTTGTCAACGAGAAAAGTATAAGAAGAGGCTTGAGGGTCACTTGGAGAACACACCAAGAGATCAAGTTTCGACTTTCTGGGGTTGGGTTTGCTGAGAAAGTTGAGAGAGTGATCAAAGTTGTAGCTGAGGGGTAGTGAATACAGAAGCACAGAGGCAGAGATAGTACCTGGAGGATCAGTCAAAATTGTCGGAACAGCCGGGAAAGCTAACACCGAGGGTAGAAGCCGAAACTGCTAGGCACTGTTGGAACAACCGGGAAAGTTGACACAGAGGGCAGAAGCCGGAACTGCCCGGAAAGCTGACGCAGAGGGCAGAAGCTGGAACTGTCGTGAAAGATGACGCAGAGGGTAGAAGTTGAAACTGACGGGAACAGCCGGAACTGTTGGAAACCACCGGAATAGCTGGGAAAGTTGACGCAAAGGGCAGAGGCTGGAACTGTCAGGAACAGCCGGAACTGCCGAGAAAGCTGACGCAAAGAGCAGAAGCCGGAACTGCTGAGAACAGCCGGAACTGCCGAGAAAGCTGACGCGGAGGGCAGAAGAGGCTGACGCAGTCCCTAGAGGCTGACGACATTGGGGTTTTTCGTGGGGCAGATTGGAGCTGAGGATCTTCCGAAGTGTTTATCCGGGGTTTCAACTAAAGCATCTATCTCCAAAGGAGAGGTACTACTATCGAGATTATTCTCTGTTGGGTGAGTCAGTTTTGGCACCCAGATTGTATTCAGAAACTGCATAATAATAAAACTCTCAAATAGTTCACCGGTTTTCCCGCATTAGGTTTTTCCAGGGACATTCATCCAAAAACAACAGTGTCACTTGTGTGCTTGTTTTGTTTCCTTCAATCGAAGATCCATAATGTGTTCAGCATGTAATTGTATTTATTTCCAGTATTTACATGGTAAATAACTTGTTAATTAATAGAACAAGTAGATAGGAATAAATCATAAAGTACATGAAGGGTTTCTAATGGGTTAGACTTAGAAATTCCAACATATTGGAGCTTTGTCTTGCAAACGAAATGCTAGTTGGATATACTCTATAATGTTGTAAGTAAATTTTGATGTTGTTATTCTTGTAGCTGGACACTGCTAAAATTAGAGCTACTTGCTGCATAATTGAAATGTGGAATTAAGCATGTTTTAGCTAATTTAATGTATGGGCCAGTATTATATGAATGAAATGTCCTAGATATTATTTGTCTCAATAAGCATGCATCGTTTGCTTTGAAGTATAAATGCTTGAAGGTCACTTTTCTTTTCTTTCTCTAACATTGGATGAAGCTGAGTTTTCGAGCCTCCTTGATCAAGAAAGCATGTTCATACTCATAATCATCCTTGACTCCATATCCCCAAGTGAATTAGGAACTAATCCCTTAAAAGGGCGGTCATTTCCTTCACCTTTTTAAGCTTTTAACATTTTTTCATAGGTCTAGCCCTCAAAGGTCACCTAGGGCATCAATTTCTCGGGAATCGAACCAAGGAAAAACTTCTATCTCCTACAAGCTACTGCGTTGGTGGGTCCCCTCCCTCTCCTCCAAATTTGAGGCAATTCTAATGGTGGAATCTCCGAGAATCCCAAGCCCTAGCTCTAGGATTGAATTTTGCCTAGGTATCTTGTTAAATCTGGCAACTAGGGCCAAACATCACTTTGGACAGCTCTTATGAGGCAGCTGATATTTTTCTTGGATTCCTCTTTCTGATAAGTGTAGGATTGATCTAAATATCATCCCATTCTAACGTGTACAAATGAAGTGATGAATTTATTTTGATTATGGACAAAATTACAAATTGTCAATGTTAGCCAGCCATCAAATTAGCCTCCTCCAGCCTTCAACGTTGCATATAAATACAAGGTGCCTCCTCATCATTTTGGATCTCATCTCATTCATCTTTCGCTCTCTCATCTTGATTGGGTACGGATTTCTGGGCCTCTCTCTCTCCACATGTGTGCAAGGAAAACTGTGTTTTCTAGTTGTTGCGTTGACCAAATTTGAACGAAAATTCAAGAGGCTAACTTGACCAGCGTTGACCCTATTTGACTTCATTTTTGTGATGGAGATTTCTGTTTGGGCAGACCACTGTTCTAGGCACAAAAACCGAGGCAGTTTGACCCCTGAGTTGACTAGTGTTGGCTACCCTAATTCAGGTTGTTGTGTCGACTTTCGTTGACCAGATTTGACTAGTTATTTTCGGACTGTTTTGGGCTGCATTATCTTTTTGTTCGAGGTCGAGTTGACCAAGGTTGACTGAGTTGTTTTGGAGGTCAATTTCAGCATTGTTGACCAGCGTTAACTTTCTGGTTAGGGCTTTCTATTTCTATCGTTTTCACTGATTAGTTTGGGCAAGTGAATATTGTAAAATTGTACTCTCTCTCTCTGTGCTGAAATTTTGAAGAATTATAAGAAGAATTGATCTAGGGTTTTCCCACATTGAGGTTTGTCCCTGGCTGGTGCCATATCTTGTGTCATCTTGTGTTGGCTTGTCTCCTACTGTTACTGTTTATGTTCTATCTGCATTTTACTATCATGTTGATGTGATTGCTATACTGGATATGATATTGGGCTAATAAAGAAAGTTAAAGTAAAATAGCTCTAAGCATAGAACATACCATTGTTATCCTAAAATTAACATGGTATCAAAGCCGAGGTTAAGACAAAGCCCAAGCAAGAGTGAAGAGCAATCACTGATCAAAAACAAGTCTCAATGGCCTCCACATCCTACTTCAAGTCTGATGATAAGATTCATGATAAGTCTGATGATCATGCATGGAAGATGTCTCTTGATTTGACTTTAGAAAAGCAAGATGTCATGGATTATGTGCAAGGAAAGATTCTGGAACCTCCTTCAAATGCACCCGCTGCTGCTAAGACAAAGTACAAGAAGGGTGAAGTCAAAGCCAAGAAGATCATCAAGGATTCTATTCATAAGCACTTAGTTGCTTACATCTCCGATTTGAATACATCAAAAGAGATATGACAGGTTGGTTGGCATGTTCAAATCTAGCAATGCAAATCAAATTCTTTTCCTCAAGAACAAGTTGAAGGATATAAAGAAGGGAAAAGGTGAGGATATTCAATCCTACTTCATGAGGATTACTGACATAAAAAATGATCCTCTTTCGATTGGTGAAGCTATTGCTGACAAGGAGCTCACTCTGATTGCCCTTGGAGGTCTTCCTCCCGAATGGCATGTGTTCAACACTACTATTCTCAATAACGACAAAATTTCAGGTTTTGAAGAATTGCTGACTAGATGTACTCAAGAAGAAACAAGGATGATAGAATTGGAGATGCCTTCAAATAGGAATAATCCTACCGCATTCTCCTCTCATGCCAAGAGGAAGAACAATGTAGGTTTAAAGAAGCAAAGTCAAGGAAGACCGGGATTCAAAAATGGAAGGAAGGGAAGATGCTTCGTTTGCAACAAGTTCGGTCACTATGCTAGGGAGTGTCCAAATAGAAGGGACACATCTCATGATGATGATCACAATCATTCTAGGGGAAACAACAACAATCAAAGGAATAGCAGGTTCAACAACAAAGGGAAAATGAATGCTTCCGCTACTCAACTTGGAAATGATAGAGCTTCTAAAAGAACAAAAAACTCCAGGTTTGATGAGTCTAATGTTGTAAATTCTAAGCAAAGTGAATTTTATCTTATATCTGCCCTCTCTACTGCCTCGCTTATGGATACTTTGGGAAATTGGTTGATTGGTAGTGGTACATCAAGGCACTTCACCGGGTACAAGGAAGCTCTTTCAGATCTGATAGAGAAGGATACAAATTTGGAAATTATCCTTGGAGACAATGCCATTTACCCCGTGAAGGGAGTTGGGAATGTTACCATTCAATTGAATCAAGGTAACACTGTTCATCTTCCAGAAGTACTATATGTACCTGATCTAAAGAAGAATGTAGTGTCTATCTCGGTGATGGAAGACAAAGGATTCAAGGTGGCATTCATCGATGGAAAGGTACATGTGTGGAAAATAAATTTCAAAGAAGCATTTACTCTTGGATTTAGGGTTGACAGTTTATATCAAGTTGGAGGAAGTTCATTGGGAGCCATGTCTTGTGACACATCTCTTCAATCTGAACTATGTGTTGATTTTTAATGTTCGTTGGACAAGTGGTTTATCATGGGTTAGTCTCTACCTAGGGAAAAGTGTCCAAAATAATTATTTTCCTAAAAGTGACTTTATAAGTGGTAAAGTCAATGTTAAATTATAAAGTGAAAAGTGACTTTAGACATAAAGTACAATGTGGGTACTTTATTTAATGGATGAGTTAAAAAAAAAGAAAGTGAGAATTAAATGCACATTTATTCTCATCCCTTGATCTAAATGAATCTGAGCCATTAGATCTTAGGGTTGCCCAAAAGTCATTTAGGGAAACAAAAAGGGGAAAAGAAAAGAGAGATTGCATTCATTCTTCATGAGAAGATTGGAGAAAGGAGGTTGAGAGCTTAAGAAAAATTCTGAAGGAGAAATTTGTTGCAGCAAGATAAAGGAGTGATTTATGGGCAAAGATGGGCATAGAAATCAAGGCATAGAAGACAACAGAAAGTACAATACGAACAACATTTAACACTGTTATAGCACCTCGTTCGAGAGAAGTCTTTGAAAAATAAATAAATAAAATAAAAATTTGAAAAAATTGTACAGTCTATACAGTGTCCTACAGTGGTACAGAAATCTGTATAGTACATATTTTCAGCTTCATTTGTGCATGGAAATCAAGTCAAAGTGGGCACGATTTTCAAGGAGTTTTGAGTTGAAGATATAAGTTGTATTTTGTTGTTTAGTTTTGTCTGCAAATGTATTTTTCCTGAACTTGAAAGATAAATAAATTTTAAGAGCTTTCTAACAGGTTTTCCCCGAAGAAGATTGAAGGGGCTTTGCCTAGATCTAAGTTGACCAAAAATATGTGTGTATTTTTATGTGTGTTGCTGGTCTATTTATGTCCATATTTATTTTCAGCATGTGTTGACAGTCACATGTGTTTTAATTTGAAAATTTCATTTCGAGAATTCTATATGTTGAATGTATGTTTAAGGGAAAGGGCATTTAACTGAATGGGAGTGATAAGGTGAAATTAAAACTGAGTTGGGATTGCAGGAAATTTTTTAGTCATCAAATTTCAACACTATGGCACCGGAGGTTTGCTCATCTTCACTATAAGGATCTACCCAATGCAAGGAAGATGGTTACAGGTATGCCTGAATTCAAAATAGAGCATGAAGGTGTATGTCAGGGATGTGTTGAGGGAAGACATACAAGGGCACCATTAGCAAGACCACAAACATTTTGCAATTGGTTCATTCTGGTCTATCTGGTATGTTGCTTGTGACATCATTAGGAGGATATTTATAATATGTTGTCTTTGTGGATGACTTCTCTCGCAAAACTTGGATATATTTCTTGAAGAAGGACGAAATATTCTCATGGTTCTATGCCTTCAAAGCCTTGGTGGAAAATCAAACATGTAAGAAGATCAAGATATTGAGGACCGATAATGGAATTGAGTATGAGTCAAATGAATTCAATGACTATTGCAGGGAAGCTGGCATTAAGAGTGAGACTACTACTGCATATACTCCTCAGCAAAATGGTGTTGCTAAAAGGAAGAATCGTTCCATTATAGAAGCCACTCATGCCATGCTTCATGATCAAGGACTTCCAAAGTTCCTATGGAGAGAAGAAGCTGCCAACACTATTGTGTACGTTCAAAATCGATGCCCTCATCAAGCATTGGACTCCAAAAATCCCAAAGAAGTTTTCACTAGTAAGAAACCTTATGATTCTCATTTTAGAATTTTTGGTAGTCCCGTATACTTTCATGTGCCGAAAGAAAAGAGAAGTAAATTAGAGGCATCTGGGAAGAAGGGAACTTTTGTGGGCTACAGTGAAACTTCTAAGGCATATAGAATCTTTGTGCCTAGTCAAAGAGAAGTAGAGTTGATTCATGATGTCACCTTCGATGAGGATGATGCCCTAAGGAAGATTAGCAACCTTCCTATTCCAAGGAAGGACAAAGAAGCATATGCAGGAAATCAGGGTGATTCGCAGGATGAGCTGATGCCCGATGTTGAAGAACACCTGGATTTCATTGATTCTCCTCCTCATGAGCCCTCCTCCTCCAAAAGGAGACCCTCGTGGCTGAGGGAAACTCTCGAAGATGTCGAGAGACATGTTGCACCGAGGGGGACATTTCGTGAAAGAAAGAAGCCTAATAGGTAACAAGAATGGAAGGATGAACGAAGAGTATGTGTCAATTATGAAGAATGATGTCTGGGATTTGGTCTCTAGACCCCAGGACAAATATGTTGTCACCTCTAAAATGGCTCTACAAGATCAAGCATGGTGTCGATGGAAGTACTAAGAAGTTCAAGGCCAGATTTGTTGCCCGAGACTTCTCTCAAAAGGAAGGTGTACTTTATGATGAGATATTTGCACCCGTTGCTCGCTACACCACCATCCGTTCGATTATAGCCCTTGTTGCCTCGCAAGGATGGAATCTACACTAGATGGATGTCAAGACCGCCTTCTTGCATGGTTCACTTAAGGAGGAAGTCTATGTGGAACAACCTAAGGGGTTTGAAGTTCAATATCGTCAGACACATGTATGCAGGTTGAAGAAAGGCCTCTATGGGTTGAAGAAAGGCCTCTATGGGTTGAAGCAAGCACCCCGGGCTTGGTATGTGAGGATCGATAGCTATCTGATGAAGCTGGGATTTACAAGAAGTGAAGTTGATCTGAACCTTTACTTTAAGGTTGAAGATGATAGACCTCACATCTTGGTACTCTATGTGGACTATCTCTTTCTGACAGGTGCAGACCCTCTTATTCATCAATGTAAGAGAGAGTTGGCTTCCGAATTCGATATGAAGGACCTAGGACTGATGTATTACTTGTTGAATTTTCTGATTCTATCTGTTAGAAAATTAATATGTTTTTTGTTCGTTTATTTCTTCTACTTGTAAGTTCTAAACAAGTTATTTAAAACATTTAAATAACAAAATAAACACAATACAGTCACAACATCTACAGATCATCAAATGAAAGAAAACAAGCACACAAGTGACACCGTTATTTTTGGACAAATGTCCCCGGAAAAACCCAATGCGGGAAAATCGGTGCAACTATTCAGAGGGTTATATTATTATGCAATCTTTCCTTGAGTACAACTGGGTGCCTAACCGGCTCACCCGACAGAGAAAAATACACGGCAACAATAACTCTATATTCGGAAACAGGTATTCAGAAAACCTGTCCCACGAAACCCTCTCCGACACAACTGAAGCTCAGCGTTGGCCCTTCTGGCCTCTACATCAACCTCCTGCTGACTTGTGTCAGCCCCAGGACCCTCTGCATCAGCCCTCTGAGGCACTACCCAGCCTCTGGCACCCTCTGCGTCACTCCAGCAGCCTCTCCATGGATGACGCAGTCCCTCTGGCCTCTACGTTGTCTTTGTTGGTCTTTGTGTGGCCTAAACTGGCTGTTGCTCTCGCTCTCTCTGCTTCTGCACTGGTCTCTTAGTAATATCTTTGCTTCTCTACCTCGTACTCACTGCCCCTCGTTGTTGATCATTGATTCACTTTTGCTTAGCAACCTCGCTCTAGAAAAATGAATGACTAATCACTCTGGTGTGTTCTCCAACTGACCCTCAAGCCTCCTCTTATACTTTTCTCATTGGTCCTTCAACGGACAGGATTAAATCTCTAATCAACGGCTAAGATTAGATTTGGCTTCATCCATGACTTTTAGAACCTTCTAACCCAATTTTATATTAATACTCATTAATATTTTATTTTTCCTAAGTTTAGACTTAGGAATTCCATTAAAAATATTAATTATTTTAATATCTCGCAAACCAGGTACAATCTGCCCAGACCATTTTTGGGTCTTGGAGATCTCATGTGCTTTAGCCTCTCCACCAATTTTCATGGCTAGAACACATCCGATGCTACCCCAAATCAACACTCCCTCTTAGCGAGAATTGTGCTCGAGTAATACTCCTCACTAAGCATCACTCTGATTAACCCGCACCAGTACCTGTGCTGATGCTAGGCCTCCCCACGCAACATCCTCTGCATTGTTGCATCCTATAATGCTACCCATGGCCTTGCCACTGCCACTGTTGCATCCGTACGGCAGCTCCCTTTGCATCTATGCTGCCGTTGGTCCATACTCCCAACACTGCATCTGCACTACATCCTCCTCTCATCATGCTGCATTGTGCCACTGCTGACCACTACTGCACTGAAACTCAGTTACTGAGAAGTAAGTGACTGATCCACCCAACTTCTGACATCCCTGTCAGGCTAGAAACACTCTCGATGTTGAAGCTCTCTCTGTCGCTAACAAGTGCTCCCTCTACTGAACTTTGCGTTGCTGCAACAACTCTTTGCATCTCGCATCGTTGCAAACCTCTCTGTGCCATTCTGCACTGTTGCAACACTCTCTGTGCCTCTCGCATTGTTGCAACCTCCTAGCCTCGCGCTGCCCAAGGACTCCAACACTGTAGCACTCTCTGTCGCTTCATTCGCATTCGTCTCTACCTACATCCGCCAATCCTACTACTCTTCGGGGCTCCCATAGCAAGGTATAATCCAAGAGGTTGGGTACCTCAAGGATCCTGCCCCTCATCGCCTGTAGTCCTCCTGACTACAGCTCGATGTCTCCCCACTTCTTCTCAAGTGGTACATGAGCACTCATGGCACAATCATCATCCTCCTCGACTTCTTTCTCCACCTTCGTTGGCAATGCCTTGGACTCAGAAGCCTCTCCCTTACTCTTCTTCCTCGGACACTGTTTCGCATAGTGACCTAGTTCCCCACAATGGAAGCACTTGACCTTGGAGAGGTCCTTCTTCTTCCTCTTCTCCTACTTTCCCGCAGATGCCAGAGCTACCCCTCTTCCGCTTCCTTCTTGATCCTGACCCCTTTGTTGCTACTCCCTGTTTTGGTCAGTCGTCTGATCTCCATCGCTAAAGGTTACCTTGTAACCTTTGTCTTCCATTGCCGAGATGGACACCAAGTTCTTTTTGAGGTCAGGTGCATTTAATACATCCTGGAATTTCTAGCCTTCTTGAATGGTTGTCCTCTTCCTTGATTCCCAGCTCTCCTCTTACCTTTGCTATTGAATTTGTCATTCCTTTGATTGCCATCAGAGGGATTTTGATCATCGTCGCGGTGTGAGTCCTTTCTATCAGGCCACTTCCTTGCATAGTGACCTGCTTTATCGTAGATGTAACATCATCCTTTTCTTCCACCCTTAGGTCCAGCCTTTCCTTTTGATTTAGTCTCGAAATTATTTCTTTTCTTAGCATGAGAAGAAAAGGCAGCAGGAGGACCTTTAGGCATGGGCATTTCTTGCTCTTCTACCCTTGTTTCTTCTTGAATGCATCTAGCCATTAATTCCTCGAAACCAAGAATTATATTATTGTTTAGAAAAGTAGTCCTGCACATGTACCTTTCGGATGGTAATCCTCCAAGAGTGGTGAGTGCCATTTCTTTGTCAGCAATAGTCTCCCCAATAGATAGGAGATCATTCTTGATCTTGGTGATTCCTAAGAAGTATGCTTGCATACTTTCATCTTTACCGTTCTTGATTTCCCTCAATTTATTTCTAAGAAACAAAACTTGATTTGCATCATCGATTTTAAATAAACTCACCAGTCTATCATAGATTTCCTTGGAGGTGTCCAGTTCAGAGATGTAGGCCACCAAGTGCTTGTCGATAGAGTCCCAGATGATCTTCTTTGTTTTGACTTCTCCATTTTTCCATTTTTTCCAGGCAACAACGGATGCATCTGATGGAGGCTCAACAATATTGCCTCTTACATGGTCGAGCACTCCTTGATCTTCTAGGGTTAGTTCGATAGACATCTTCCATCTGTGATAATCAGCTTTCTAACGGAGCTTGTCTTTAGCAGGAAAGAGCCTAGCCAATCTTCTCTTCGGTGATTGCTCTTGCTCTTGCTCGGGCTTTGTCTTCACCTAAGCTCTGATACCATGTTAAATTATGGTAGTTATATGCTTATGATAGTTTACTTCTTTTTCTTATTATATTCCACAGATTAGCAATCACATGTACATAAAGAAAAGTGCAGATAGAACATCAAACGATCAACAGAAAACAAGCCAAGACAAGAGATACAAGATGTGGCGACTAGCTAGGGACAAACCCCACAATGTGTGGGGAACTCTTTGATCAAATCTTCTTTTATCTTCAATAATTCAACAGAGAGAAATAGTACAATAAATCTGATTTATATCAACAGTAGCAAACCCTAGATCAGCAACATCAACATTAGCGGCTTCATCATCAAACTAGGGCAGACGATATCTCACAAACCGACCGTCGGATCGGCATGATTCCACCACCACAAGTTGTGGATTACAGAGGAGGTTCAGATGA
This sequence comes from Pinus taeda, assembly GCA_000404065.3. Taxonomy (NCBI): domain Eukaryota; kingdom Viridiplantae; phylum Streptophyta; class Pinopsida; order Pinales; family Pinaceae; genus Pinus; species Pinus taeda. Next base: position 138,737 of record APFE030121176.1, read on the forward strand.
GGATATCTTCTAGTCCACGTAGGTCAAACTTTACTTTTGCAGTTGCAACTTCAGTTTCAGTAGCTTCCTTCAAACTAGGGCAGTCGATATCTTGCAAACCGTTCGTCGGATTGACTTGATTCCCCCACCAAAAGTTGCGGCTTTCAGAGGAGATCCAGATGGACGTATAGCGCAATTATAAGGAGGAGATCTGATGGTCAACACTGGTGAAACTTTGGATTTGTAGTTGTAGCTTCAGGTTCAATAGCTTCCGGCTTCACATGTGTGAGAGAGACCCTTTTCTGCGCAGTAGAGAAGACTCTTTTCTGCGCAGTAGAGAGAGAGAGAGAGATGTGATGAGATGAGTGAGTCCAAATGAGGAAAAGTCCTCTTGTATTTATACACAATGTTGGTGTTTGAATAGAAGTGACTGTTGGGCTTCTGAGCCTACATGAGTTGTAGGTCGGCTTGATAATAATTCCATAATCAAAATAAATTCATATCTCCATGAATACTTATCGGAATCGGATGATCTTTATATCAATCCTACATCTCTCGACGAGAGGAATCTAATAAAAATATTATCAGCTGTGAATAAGATGACCCACATGAAGTTTTGCCCTGGTTCCCAATTTTAAAAATATGCTTGCCAACCGGATCCCCAATTCCCCAAACATACGGGGAGCTCATAACTCCCACTCCTCACAAGATGTCGCTGCGTAACATCGTTACCAACTAGAACCCATATGGCCCTCATCTTTGATCCCTATATGTATTCCCTGGGTGGACCGCAAGTATAAGGATTAGGTGTCATGCCTGTGAACCTGCTCTGTTCTTGCCAGACCACATAATGAAATCCGCTATCCCAACTCCTGATGATACACCTCAACACTGCTCGGAGTCGAGTACCCTTCTGTAGACAAAGTATACCATCCACCGTCCCTCATGTGTGAGCTCAGGGGTGGAATATATGCTACCTCGACTATTAACCACGCCATCCCTAAGCTTGTATTTGACAGCTTGTGCACTTGCCAAGGGTCTCAACAAAAGAGTCTCCTCCCGACTCATGGCATGCGGTGTCTCATCCAATTGTCTAGGGTGAGCCTCCCATACCCTGTTGCCTGAATGGAGAGTGTCAAGGAGAAACAACCAAACACTCTGTGATTGTAGCAACATTGGAGGATGATGGGCGGTATGTCCCAAATGGTATGATCAAAATTCTGCCAGAATGCCCAAGAGTGATCCTATAGACAACACTCTCTCCGCCTCAGATTTGCTGATAACTCTCTCGAAGCCCTGTCTCCGCTAAGCATGGTGTCCCTAGATGCTCAACAATGTCCTCATAGATCCTAGGTGAGCTACATCCAACAGTACACCTAATTCCCCTATCCATATGCCTCCTTGGAGGCAACGCCCCAAGACCCTGTTGCGCTGCACCATGCGTCACTACACACCACCAAGCAACACCTATCACTGTACACCACTAGATATCCGCAGCTACAGTTATGCCATCCTGTACCGTCCTGTGTCCCGCTTGTATCACTGCACCAGTCACTTCCCACATGTACTCAATGTGATGTGAGGCACTACTACTCCACAACGCAGTCCAACATACTACATCACACCACCATGCATCTCCATGCCCACCTGTAGACCACTGCTCAACGCTAGATGCTCCCACACATCCCTAGATGTGATGGCCTAGAGCTATGTCTCTACATGTTAGGCCACACCTGATCGGTATCATCACCTCCACCATCGCATCACTATCCCTGTTCATGAATGGATCTTCTCTCCAACTCCCCCTTGAGGGATTCGAGAAGTGACTCTCCCTATGTGTCAGCAGTGATGCCACTTCTTCGCTCCTCTGCATCCTCTATGCCCCATACAAAAGTGAAGAGTCCCCAGCTCCATACAAGGCACCGTCTGGTGGCCTGCCAATGCCACCTCCTTTGACAAACTCGTACCAGAGCATGCTGATCACCCAGTGATCCCGTGTACAATTGCCATACCAAGAAAACCAAAAGTGTCTGTCCATAAATTGGTTGGCCACTGGTGCTGACCGAGACTCCCCCAGTGAATGTGCACGCTCAACTGCTGGGTCAACTGCACCATCCCGGTTGTACTCAATCGGCATACCTGGGAAATGATAGGTAGTCCCATCCTGAACCCAATGCCAGTTTGCGCTGTCGGTATCCCCAGATCCTAGAAGCTCATGCTGAGCTTCACCTGGGTCCATCACCATCTTCATAGCCCACTCCACCGGGTACCAACTTAGAAACTCTCATTGTCCAACCTTAAGACAGGGATCGAATGCATGAACTCCAACACATAGAACAACCCCAACATGCGAGTGATGCACCCTGTGCAACTAAGGTCGTCTCATGTCACTATCCTGGTCAATACACACAATCCGACTAGGTAGCTTTGTCTCCCTCTGTCCAATGGGCCAAGGTAACCTAACAGTGCTTCCAACCCCGTCTATGTTTGCCCAAAGAGGGTTGCTCTCATGCTCCAACGTGCACTCTAGTTGCACTAGTAGGGAATCCAACTTCTCCCGAACGTGAGTCAATTTGGTCGTGGACTCTGCACAAACTGCTCTCATGCCCTCCAACTCCTCGTTCTACTGCAAAATCACGACCTTCCTTTTTAATGCTAGAAGGTCCGCCTGAAACTGATGGAACTGTCATGGGCATCTATCACCTGTAAGCTCAGTAACGAATCCAGATACCTCAACAACTGTTGGCATCTCGTCCATAGGTGGAACCCCCTCAATAGATGGCTCTATGTGTGTAGGCCCTATCCTCTCCACCAAGGTGTCAACTGGGGTTATCAAAGAGGTCTTTAATAAAGGTGACTCATGCGCCACACCGGTATATCGATGTGCTCCTCATCATCCTTTGGGATCTTAGCATCATGCTGAACCTCTTCCCTAGGATACTGATATCTGAAGCCAGGTCTCCACCAGCAAAAGCGCCCCCTGGTTTCACCCTCTAACTATCTTTGTCTCGCTTGCTCCCTTTTAGGAGATCTGGTGCCCTGATCTGGTCGACTTTCCCCACGTGATGTAGATGGCTACACCCCATGGCCTACACACTTCTCATGTCTCTTCTATAAGGGTGAGGATGGGTTTGGTCTGTCACCCTCCTCAACTGGGCCAACCTCTCATCTTCCTAATGAATTCTACCCTAGAATTTCTGCATACTGGATTTGCCTTGAGCCATGGGTTTGTCTGATTCTAATATTTCCCACAGGCTGAGCCAAGATTATAGCTCTAATACCATTGTAATGTTCCTACACAGGAATGTAGGTGATATACAAAGCATGCAAACAATCTAGCAATCAGAAAAATGAAATATACATTAAGCACCCATGGAAACATAGGAAATAGAGAACTGTTGAGTCATTTTATTACTTCTTCAGGAAAATACAATAGTAAAATATAATGGTGCACTTGGTCTTGTCTCAATGGACAAGCATGACAAAACCCAGGTGAGAAAAGGCTGAACTGAAGGCTGCTACAACCGCTGCACCAAACTGAATTACGCTACCCCAGAAAACTACTTTGTCTGCTGACTTCGAAGCGATGGAATGCCTGCTTCCCGTGCTCAGAAAATGATGAGATTTCATCTCTTTGCTCCTTGGCCTAAACCCAGAAAAATTGGCCAAATGTTGACCTCGAAAGTTTGGCCCAAACTCCCCTTAACTCCTCTAGTTGTTGGCTGAGTCGGGACCCCTGTTTTACCCCTTACTGCCCAGAAAATTCTATACAATTAGGAGTGTGATCCTTACCCACAACCCAAAAAAACCCAGAAAGGGTTTCCCTTGGTTCCAACCATCAAAAATTGACCTTTCACAACTTTGCCCTCCTCCAATTTCAAATTTTGTTGTTGTGACTAATCCTATCAATATTTTCTCTCCCAACTCTAGCAATCCTCCTCAAATGGCCCTCTAAGTGATCTCCTACTTCTCCCGACTAGATCCAACTCTACAATTCCTCCCTTCAACTCCCACATGAGCCTAGTGATGGATCTTTGCACAGGCCCCGGGTAACTATAAATCAAACTGCTGGGATGCTAGCTTTGCTTGATCCAAAACTCACAAGAAATGTTGGCCCTTTGTTGTTCTCCTAATCCTCTAACTCTCTCAGAAAATGCTTGGTCACTGACAGCTCCACACTTCCCTTGTGTATTCTCCAGCTAGCTAGAAATACGCACTCCCTATTGTGGCTAAATGGTAGTGTTGTAGCACACTCCCAGAAGTCGTGAAATACTTATGGAACCACCTCTCTAGGGCGGGCATGGATGGTCCCCCAAAGTAGAGGTTGAATCTCCCACTTGAGAGATTCGTGGCTAAACAACTGGTTGACTCAACTAAACAACAGAGCGAACAATCAAGTAATTTTGATTGCAAGCTGTAAGAATGAATCCAAATGAGAGCTATCTCGTCCTTTTATCTTTGTAGGCCTTCCTTGCCTCATGTGGGCCCCTCCATCCAGCACTTTGAATTCCCTCCAATCCATTCGAATGGCCTAGTTCGAATTCCCACATGGGTGGCCCCCACCTTCCACTAGTAACCAAATTAAGTTGAATTTCCTCCTAAGTCCCTAAGTTGAAAATGTTGGGTTCTTTCCCTTAGCCAAAATTGAGTAAAAATGTGTGGAAACACCCTATTACAAATGTGTTTGAGCAGAGACATGACATCATACTGCAAAAGGAACTGGTAAATCACCTTTTTAAAAACTTGATGTTAAATTTGAGCTACCCATGTATAATGGTGAAGTGAATGCATGGAAACTTGATAATTGGATTCGTCAGTTGGAGGTCTATTGCAAGATTCAAAACCTTCAAGAGGATGACATAAAGATTCAGTTAGCTTCCTTGAGAATGGAGGGTGCAACACTGCTATGGTGGGAATCAAAGACCCAAGAGGAGATTAAAAAACACAGTAAGATCTCAATTTTTTGGAATGATTTCATTGCTGCAATCAAAAGACAATTCTACCCTCTATTTTATATGCAAAAAGCCATCATGAATTGACAGAACTTTAGATAGCTTCAAGGTCAAAATGTGCAAGATTACACCCAAGAATTTAGAAAAAAAAGGTCTTTGTTGTTAGGCGTAGATTTGTAGTCACAGGACACGCTGGTGAAGTACATAGGGGGTTTACACAGTTACCTTAGGAATACTATCTTAATGTTTAATCCCAATAATCTAGATGATGTGTGTGTGCAAGCCACTCATCTTGAGGCAAGAGGGAAAAACACTCCAGAAGAAGGTATTAAAAAGCCACTTATGAGTAAAGAGAAAGAAAAGGGTTTCAACGGAAAGAAAAATGAATCCATTAAAAAGGAAGATGAGAAAGCAATAGGTAAACATTGTCCCAGAGAGGGTCACGATGAAGCTCATTGTTGGAAGCTTCATCCCGAAATGACACCAAAAAGAAATAACAACAAGGGAAAAGAAAAGACAGTTGTCATCATTCAAGAAGATTTGGGATCCAATTCGAGTGATGAAACTAAAATTACATCCCTAGGTATAAAAGGAAAAGAATCCATTGCTAGCACTAGTATATCAAATTGTCACACTAGTACTCCAAATGAAGAAACAAGGATTGAATTATTTAATGTGTGGGTTGTTGATTTTTGGTAGCAATGGATGTGCTCTAGCCATGAAAATTGGTGGAGAAGTTAAGGCACATGAGATCTCCAAGAATTAGAAATCGTTTGGAGAAATTCCACCCGAATGAAGAGATATTAAAATAATTAATATTTTTAATGGGTTCCTAAGTCTAAACTCAGGAAAATAAAAATATTAATGTGTATTAATATAATATGGGTGAGAAAGTTCTAAGTGACGAGGATCAAGCTAGTTCTAATCTTAGTCGTTGATTAGGGACTTAATTTCGGCCATTGGTTCGTCAACAAGAAAAGTATAAGAGGAGGCTTGAGGGTCAGTTGAAGATACACCAAGAGAGATCAGTTAGTTCAATTTTTTGGGGTGAGGTTTGCAAAGGAAATCGAGCAAGTGATTAGTTGCAGTGAGGGGAAGTTCGGCAGGAGGCCAAAGAATACATAACAGAGAGGCGACACAGTTCTAGGAGAGACAATGCAAGACCTAGAAGGGCTAACGTAGGGGCCGTAGGAGCTGACGCAGAGGACACAGAGGGCCGTACAGGCTGACATAGAAGTCGTAGAGGGCTTCGAAGGCAACGCTGGGGAGATTCTGTGGGGCAGACTGAGAGCAGATCAGCAGATTCTGAGCCGGGATAGGGTGACGCAGCTCCTAGAGGAGTGACAGAGTTCTTGAGTAGTGCTTGGAATAGCTTTTGCTGTCCAGCATAGGAAACAACCGAAGTCGCTGTGGGGTTTGATCATCCGGTTGCTGATTTGCCAGAATATCTGCCTCCAGATAGAGGTACTACTACTGAGCATATTCTCTATTGGGTGAGCCATTTCTGGCACCCTAGATGTATTCAAAAAATCTTCTTAATAGTACAAACCCTCTATATGCTGCATCAATTTTGCCGTAGGTTTTTCTAGGGATGATTGTCCAAAAATAATGGTGTCCCTTGTGTTTTTGTCTTAGTTTATTTCAGTGCATGATCTGTATATTTGTGAAAGTCACATTAGTGTTTACTTCGATGTTTATGCAATTAAATAACTTGTTAACTGAAAGAACAAGTAGGAGATTTTAAGCCAGTAATTGCAGTAGGGGTTTCTGATGTGTTAGATTCAGGAATTTTCACAAAGGATAATCTCAAAACATACAAACATCGACACACTTTTTGATAGTGGGTCTCAAGCTAATATGATATCTGATGACTTAGTCAAGAAACTTAATCTTGAAACCATTTTACATCCCAAGCCATATCCATTGGGTTGGATATGCAAGGACACAAATTTACAAGTTGCAAGAAAAGGTATTCTTCAGTTTGCAATCACAACAAACTTCACTGATGAAGTTGAATTAGATGTTGTACCACTTGATATATCAGGAATTGTTTTAGGTAGTCCTTACCTTTATGATAGAAAAACAATATTCTATTGTCATGAAAACAAGTACCACTTGTTCAAGAATGGTGTGGAGTATATTGTGAGAGCTCATCACAAGAAACTAAATCTTTCATTAGTTAATGTAGGGCAAATGAAAAGACTAGTGAATTCAAGCAAAAATTTAGTGCTTCTTATGATCAAACCCAATGTTGATATTGATTATGAAGCATTTGATGGTTGTAATTCAAAATTGAAAACTAATTTGGTTGATGTAGTTAACCATGATGATGAGGTGTTTTAGAAAGTAAAAGGATTTCATTCGAAGAGGAGAATCCAACATGAAATACCATTCCAACAAAATTGTCTTCTTCATAACATTGACATGCACAAGATGTTAAGAAGGGATAGTGCAGAAATAACAAAGCAAACCCAAGGATTGTCGAACAAAAGGATCATCCGACTGTCTTCTTTACCATGTGGTGAATCTCTTGTTATAAGCGTTGGTGGGGTTATGGGTTAAATTAACCGTTCTACAAATTTTCCCGCCACGCGGTGAAATTTTTGCCCAGTTAGCGCTTTTTGGGGCGAAATTGTAGGATCATGTCGGATTTGGTGCAATTTGCAGAGCGAGTAGTGGGAAAACTAGGAGAGGTCGTAACTTCTTCAGTTTTCGACCAAATTGGATGCAAAAAGAGGCTAGGGTACCATTTTTGAACATTCTAGACTAATGGGAGCAGGTTTCAGAAGCATTTGAGCATTGTAAACACATCTTTTTAAACTTTTGAGCATATTAGAGAGGCCCAAGCCATTGGAAGCTGGACCAAGAAGACGTAGCCCAGGAGGGGTGAAATCCTTTATCATGTTCCGATTGTAATGTGCTTTTGATGATGTTCTATACATGTTTATGTTGCTATTCAGTCTCTTATTTATGTTAAATTTCTTATAAAAATAACATAAAAATTCATCATTTCACTTGCAAATATTCATGGATCCTTAAGCACAATGAAAGCATTTTGTTTCTAATTTGAGGAGGATCTCAACACAACAATCTAATATTCTAAATCAGATCACCCAACTACAAAAATCCTCCTCAAATGGCCCGCCTAATGATCTCCTAGCCTCCCAACTCCAAACTCCCTCGGATGGTGTTGCCCCAAAGAGTCTCACTCCAATGATGACACAATCAAGGAGGAGATGACGCAGTCCCGAGTGTAATGAAATGAGAGCTACGTGTAGGATGACCCTCTTGTCTGTAGCTTCCCCCTATACTCCTAAAAATGATAAAGGATGCTCCTGTCTCCCCAACTTCCCGGAGTACCTCACACTGTGACTACGCAATCCCTACGCTGTTGTTACTCCCCTGCTGCTGGTACTCGACTTACAGCTGCTGTAACTCATATCCCTATTGTTGCTATGAACTAAAATGAAGAAATCCATTCTAGGGCTGGCACTCGAAGTCCACCGAAGCAAGGGTTGAGATCTCCACTCAGAGACACTCGTTTGCTAAACAACACAGTAATTTGGCTAAGCAGCTCGAGCAACTAAGATTGAGTTCAATATATCAAAATATGAGATGCTGAAATGAGGAGAGTTGCCTTCCTTATATAGCTTTCATGGAGCACTTTTCCCTCCATTGTGGGTCCCTCACTTAACCATTGATTTCCCCTCCATGCAAATCAAACTAGGGAATGCATATTCTCCTAGTGTGGGTGGCCCCCGCGTACAAATTAACCACATTGAAATAACTTCTACTGAGTCTAGCCTTCTAATAAAATCGAATGAGCCCCATGACATCCAAAATCGGCCCTAAAATGTAGAAATGAATCCTGTTCCAAAATAATTTAGGAAGGGACATTACAGGAATACTAACTTCAATATTTTATTGATGTTGACTTAGTCATTACATTTTTGTTGACTTGGCCATTGAATTTAGTTAGATGAGAATCTTAGTATTTTTGTTTTCCTAGAATATCTCGACAAAATCTTGCTTCTTCTAGTAATCAAGCCATTGATAATCTTGTTATCCCTCGAAATGATATCTACATTTGAGCTACTTGTTTGGAAATTCATATCCTTGGAGGTTTTCTTGAGTGCACAAAAAAACATTGAGAAGGAGTAAGAAATACTTTAACATTATGCCAAATGACAAATTAAGTCACCTCTACAGACATATGTGGTCATACATGGTCATAATGCTCCATGAGTCAATGTTGAACCTGGGCTTAGAATGTTGCCTTTTGATTAAGTGTTGATTTTGGGTAGCATCAGATGTGCTCTAGCTCCGAAATTTTGTGGAGGGGCTAGAATACATAAGATCTCCAAGACCCAAAAATCATTTGAAGAAATTCCACCTGGATTGTGAGTTATTAAAATAATTAATATTTTTAATGGGGTTCCTAAGTCTAAACTTAGGAAAATAAAAATATTAATGTATATTAATAAAAATATGGGTGAGAAGCTTCTAAGAGACGAGGATCAAGTCTGTTTTAATTTTAGCAATTGATTAAGGACTTGTTGTAACACAGAATGTCTAGGCACCACGACAATGGTTCAGATCTGGTGTTGTCACCCCGATCCCCAATCTCTCTGTTTAAGATGTCTCCCTACAATAGGCTAAGGTGGGTAGACCCTATACAAAAATGGAATGAAGAACAACCAGTTGAGAACCAACCAGTTCAAGAGAAACAGTGAAGTGATCAAGTACTTGATTAAGATTTAGCAAGACTATAAGGATTGCTTAGATTTTAGACGATTGATACCAGTGCCTTATGGAGTCAACGATCTTGCTAGGGAAATTAAGACCAATAAATCGATTAGCAATTGCTGCTTAGATGAATGACTATCTTATATGAAATGTAGATCCTAAAACTAATGTGAGATGCAAGAATCTTGGTTAATTTTAGTTAAATGCCTACTTAAATGTGAATCCTTCAATCCTTTCCGTGTTGAGCCTGATTTCGTAGTAATTGGCAGAGAGAAGATAAGGTGAATCACACTAAGGTGTGATTAACGATACTTCTCCTGAAAATCTAACATACTTGGTACCTCCAGCGTTGCAGAGAGTTGTGGCTCTAACGACTGCAAGGTCACCGTTTTAAATACTATTAAGAGCAGGCTTCTCAAGCAAAGACGGATGTATATCTATTCTCTATTGACCAAGCTTATGCTTGGAAGTAAATTTTATTTATTCAAAACTAACTTATATGCGAATGCATTAGATGATGGGATGAAGTTAGACTAGAGGATCAAAAAACGCTTGTGTCGCAAAACCTCAAGCACCAAAATGCTCGCTTTATTGGATGAAGACTTAAAAGTAAACTCCTGAAAATATTACAATTAAACTGCAAGCTTATTTCAAATCTTTTTGATAAATTATAGCTCAAAGAGAACAAAAACTTCTTTGCAATTTAATATCAATGTCAACAAATGTTCACAAATACTCAACTTAGGAAACAAAGATATGCGATCTATTATAATTCCACGACATAGCACTTTAACAATTACTTGAAAATATTCGCAATATATCTAACATCTAACACACATCCAATAATTCAAGCAATGACGATCAATTTCAATAGATGCAAGATATTCTAGCGGTTAAATTTCTAGAGATTCAAATACTTTAAACAACCATGAAATTGAAATGCTAATCAATTCCAATCCTATAATTAAAATGATTTATGCTTAATGACCCATATCTAGGAAAATTTATCACTTTCCTATAGTTAATCTTTAGATACAAAAAATTTAAGCACATTTAACTATAGAGAAATGAAAAATATTAATACCACAAAGCTTTCTTTGGATTTTACCCTTAACACACAAAAAGAACACCAAGAAGGAACTAAAGATTGACAAATTTAATTAGTCCTTAGGAAATATTTTCGATGTGCTAAGTTTTGTGAAGCAAGACTAATGCGGAAAATGATCTATTAAGATCTTTCAAGTAAAACAAATCAAAATGATTTAAAAAATAAATAAATTTTTTAATGGGGAAAATCACTTTTGATTTAATTTTTTTTAGTCACATAAAATGAACCATTTTCACGTTTTTTGAAATGTTTAGAAATTTTTATATTTTTTTTTTAGATTTTAAATCAAAATCATAAAAACAAAAACAAAAATGTGAAACTAAATGAAATTAAATCAAAAAATAAAAATAAAAACGAATGCCAAAACAAAAAATTGAAAGTTTAAAAATTTAATCTAAAGTTTTATTTAACAAAATCACATTTCTTTTTAAATAAAAAATGATCGAGTTAAAACCTAATGTAAAGACTAAAAAAAATATAAACTAACAAAACCTAAGATAAAAAAAGGAATGTGTTTTTCGTTTGATATTTCTGCAGGTTCGACAGGAGAGAAAAGATTGACGGCGACAGGAAGGAGCGAGGTAGACGGAGCAAGACAATACATTGCAAGTATCGGATGATGGTAGGGATGGAGCAATTTGATGGCAGGAGAATGAGATCTGGGAGAAAGCACATAGACAGGGATGGAGGAGAGACGGCTGGGAGGGTAACGAACAGGAATGGAATGCGATGGAAAAGGGACGTGAGGCTGTGGGCTTGCAGGTTGATGAGTGTTTGGAGGAGGGTTGTGAGAAGAGGTTGTGTGCACAACAAACGAGATAGGAATGAGGGACGGGTTAAGCAACAACGATAAGGGCGAGGAGATGCAGGTTGGAATTGCGATGAAGATAGCGAGATGCAAAGGCTCGAACCTGAAGCACAACAAGGAGAAAAAAATTGAAAGGTTTTTCAAAACGCAGACAAACCATAAGAAATAAGAGATTTTCCCCAAAAAAATCGAAATTTCTGCAACAAAACTACAAAACAAAAACCCGAGGCAACAAACAAAATGGAAAATGGTGGCCAAATAAAACCCAAAAATTTCTGATTAAGATGGTATGTTCTACTTCAGATTTATTAAATGAAACCCTTATAAAATAGTCTCTAGATTTAAAAATAAAAAATAAAACCCTTGGACTGCAAAATAATGATCCTGCAAAAGCTGGTTTTGATGCCAGATGTTACCCTCCACGGCCTAGATCTAGCTTCAAATCAAACTTTACCTTCAGATCTACAACTTGTACCTAAAAACAAAAACCATCCAGAACCCATATATACAAAAAATAAATAAAACCCCAGAAACTCAAGTCAGAAAAACCAAAAAATTTACAGATCTATGAACAGGAATAGCAGATCTACCAAATTTGGCAAGTGCGAGTCCAACTCCACTCCCAGATCTGATAATCTAACGCTCTTAACAACATTATTTATCAATTTAGCACATAATTTTTTATTTTTATTTTTTAAATTTAAAAGAAAGTTCTTAGCCCAAAACCTTTCATGGATCACCAATAAAATTTTTATGATAAGCCCGGGATCAAATGAAGCTGGGCTCTTCAAAAAATACATATTGTGAGTTGGCTGGTCCAACCGAAAACTTCCCCAAAGACTCGAGGATCTGAAAATCAAGACTTTCCTGCAAAATGCATTTCAGCCATCAAAATAGAGTGAGAAAACTATAATAAAATTCAAATAGATAGAGATACCTGCTATTATATTCAACATTTAAATTATTATTTAAACCCCAATAACTGAGCAAGATACCTGTACTCAAATCACTCTTCAAAAGTTATCATCAATGGCTAAAATGAAATTTATACATGAAAATGACACATCTTATAGTATTTCCACGAAAAGTAACACCGATGAAAAATTAACCCCAAAGTCTTCCTTTATTATCAAAAAAGATTACACTAGAGCTTTTAGCTTAGCACACAATTTAGAGAGTGGATGGATCAACTGACAAATGACCTCCTATTTAAAGATAAATCTTCCAACGACTAGTTCGAGTGATCCTCATCAAAACAATCTCGATCGTTGATGAGGATTAAAATTTCTTTTAATCTCATCCGTCGAAATATTAAATTCTTGAGGAAATTCAAAATTTTCAATTAAATGCATTTTAATTAACTCAAAAATAAAAAATTTGAGTTAATTTCCTAAAAAATTTGACTTTGACTTAAACCCCAAGGACCAAAGGCTTAAAATTTAGCAAAATAATTAATTTACCTTAGTCCCAGGACCTTTTAAAATTTGAATTTTAAGGACTGACGAATTTTTCCTTTGGAAAATTTAAATTTACCTTGGACCTAGAATTAATTAAATTTCTGGCTTAGGATTTTAATTAATTTTTGGCCAGAAAATTTAATTAATTAACTTATGAGAGGATAAATTATTTTTCCAACCCTCAAGACACTTTACATCATAATTTTCATATATTTTACATCATAACGAGGAAAACCCATCTATAATAGACCCTCCTAGACTACCCATTTCTGTGACACAAATATAATCTAGCAGACCAAGCAATTTGTAATAAAATAACCTAACTAAATAGTTATGATTATTCCCAAATCACTTTTACATAGACTCGATTTATAACACTAGGACTCACCTAAGATCCCAGTGTCAAAATACATTCCGGCTTTGGGATGAGATTGAAGGAAAACTCTTTCGACTATCCAAGAATGAATCAGTGAGACAAAAAACCTCTCAGAATGTAGATTGTCACCAGAAAAGTAGGTTTACCTAGGCAATTACATACATGACACAGATCTATTGAGATTATTTACATCATATACATGCAGAATGGGTTTACATTATAACATGATTATCAGGTTGATGATGATAGTTGGATGACACAGACATATCGATTAGGCGCTATCCCTTTTGCGAAGAAAAGGGGGTGTACTGCTATGGGTCGTTGACACGTAGTGGTCAACAGGACTTAATCTCGGATGTTGATTCATCAACAGGAAAAGTATATGAGGAGGATAGAGGGTCAGTTGGAGACACACCAAGTGATCAGTCCGTTTGATTTTTCTGGGGCGAGGTTCGCTGAGAAAATCGAACAAGTGATCTGAGTTGTAGTGAGGGGAAAAAGAAGAGATTTGGATCAGAAAGGAGTTCCGAGCCAAAGAGTACGTGGCAGAGAGGGAGTAGTAGCATCAGAGAGGCAACGTAGCCCCAGGAAGGGGCTCACGTAGTGCTGAAGCGGGCCAGGAGGGTCTCTTGCAGTCGCAGCGCAGAGTATTCATCAGAAGTCCAAGATTTTGCTGGATAATTGAGGTTCTAAGCTGAGAGGGCTGAATAGTAGTCTTCCTCTAGCAAATCGATCTAGCAGAAGGGGTGACATAGTCTCCTAGAGGCAAGATGCTGACCCAAGCAGTGATTGCGCTGGAATTTCCCAGTGCTTGTTGGAGTCAGGCCACTCAGTGGATTAGTTGTAACTTGGAGAATGAGGTAAACCCTTGTATGTATTTCTTGCTGTCGTGATTTCTCTAAAAGGTTAGCCGGTGTGAGAGGCAACTTGTTGTACTCAAATTCTGCTTTCTTAGTAATACAAACCCTCTATCTGCTGCATCGATTTTCCTACATTGGGTTTTTCCAAGGACGTGTTGTAAAAAAATAACAATGTCCCTTGTGTGTTTGTCTCATCTATTGTTTCAGTTTATGATCTATATGTCAATGTAGTTTGCAGTAGTGTTTTTCATCACTGTTTTTAAATTAAATAACTTGTTAAATAAAATAACAAGTAGGAGATGCTAAACTAGTGACTGCAATAGTATTTTTGTGTCTAGATTTAGAAATTTTCACATGGTATCAGAGTATTGCAGATCATAGGATACTAAAGCCATTAGTCATGAGATCCAACAAATCTGCTGCAGAGAGGCAGCTGTCCCGAGTGACAACGTTGTTCCAGAGCCACAGAACACAGAGAAAGGGTGACGCAGTGCAGAAAAGGTGACACAGAGGCTCACAGAGTGCCTGTGTCAGCATTCTGAGCCAGGAGAGTGTGACGAAGTAGCTGGGAGGAGTCCATACAGTGATTGCGTAAGCTTTCTGGGGCAACGCAGAAGCAGAGGGGTAGATTTGGCTCACGAAGAGCCACATCATCTTTCTGGACCAGGAAGGAGTGACGTAATGGCTAGGAGGAGCTAATCTAGCTGACGGGGTGACTGCGCAGAGCCGGAGGAGATCACATTCTTCAGTTGTCGGGGCAGTAGGAGTAGTGCAGATTTGATTTGTAGTGTTGGTGGGATGTTGTTGCTGTTGTTGCAGAACAATGTCTATGGAGACGAAACCGAGGTAGAGGGAGTCACTGCCTTAACAGATTTCCTGCCAAAGAAATCTAGGTCCAGGTTACTGAGTAGCAGCAAAGGAGGATTGGAGAAGGGGTGATTCGACATTATTTGGCGGGAGGATTTCTATGAAGGAAATCAAGATTCAGAGAGAGTCTAGAAAGAACTTGTTCCTTATTGGATTTCTAGCGCCAAAGAAATCCAGATCTGAGTCTTGTTGTGGCAGCAAAGAGAGAGGGAGAAGAGAACCTATTCTATACTTGTTTGAGCAGAGATGGCAGCCAATGGACTAAGGGATCAGGACGGATTGGATGGAGCATCCAACTTTGTCATTTGGAAGGCTAGGATCCTGGCAGTCTTGGACAAGAATCACATCAATTATTATGCCTTGAAAGTAGTTGTTCCGTTCGATGTTGATCCTCTCAAGAAATATGAGGAGGCTCAAGCAAAGGCAAAGTGCATGATCTTGGATGGGATCAAGGATCATGTGGTCCCACATATTGTTGAAAAGGAAACAACAAGGGAAATGTGGGAGACCTTGACCACCTTGTATGAGGGAACTTCCATCCAATGGAAGATGTTGTTGGAAGCATTAGCTCAGACAGTATCAGATGTAGAAGGGAGAAGAAATCGATCCCTTCCTTCTCAAGTTGCAAGGGATTCAAGACGATCTGACTTCCATAGGGTCTACACCAGATCTTGAGTTCATGGTCAGGACTACCCTGAATTCAGTCACTGAAGACTAGGAGACCTCTGTCCAGAGAATTTTGGGCAGGGATTCTCTCCCTAGTTGGGAGGAGACGTGGACAGCTCTGTGATAGGAAGAGATCAAGCGATTAACCAAGGTGGGAAGTAGCGGAAAAGGAGTCAAAGCCAAGAAGGAGGAGGAGGAGGATGCAACTCTCACATCATCAGGACAAGGACATCAAAAGAGGAAGAAAAAGGATATAACCAAAGTCAGATGCTTTAGGTGTGGGAAACTAGGACATTTCGCCACACAGTGTCCTTGGAAGAAGGGAAAGGAAGAGAAGTCTAACTCAAAGGCTGCTCCAGTGAAAGCTGACAAGGAGGACGATGATTAGGATTGTGCCATGAGTGCTCCTGCACCTTTGGAGAAGAGGTGGGGCGACATAGACCTGTAGTCAGGAGGACTACACTGGGGCAGGATCCTCGAGGTGCCCAAACTCTTGGATCACATACAACTACAGGAGCCCTTAATGACAGTAGCAGAATAACGGGAGTCAGTTGATGTGAGGGATGATGAAGCGACAGTGGCAGAGCTAGAGTGCCAAAGTCTGAAGCAGCGCAAGAGTGTTGCAATAGTGCGGGAGACACAAGGCAGATACAATAGCAGTGCAATAACATTAGAGGGTCAACACAAATTAGCAGCAGAGGTAGCTTCAGCATCACAAGGCATCCAGACTGACCAACATGTCAGTTTTTGGGTGGATTTTCAGTTGCTTACTTCTCAGCAACTGAGTTGTAGTGCAATAATTAGCAGTGTCAGTGCTATGGGCAACATGATGTAGCATATTGAGAGGGAGTTGTAGTACATATGTAGCAGTGATAGTGGCAGTGTCATGGGAAACAATAAAGAATGCAACAACAGTGCAGTGGATGAAGGGCAACAGGCCAAGCATCAGCAGCACAGAGGACCAACGTCATGGATTAGTGTGATACTTCTGTTGGGAAGTATTGCTAGAGCACATTCCTCACTAAGAGGGAGTGTTGATTTGTTGAATTTGCTAAGTCTATTCATTAGAAAATTAATATGTATTCTGCTAGTTTATTTCTTCTACTTGTTTAATTCGAACAAGTTATTTAATACATTTAAATATCGAAATAAACACAATACATCCACAACATCTACAGATCATCAACTGAAAGAAAACAAGCACACAAGTGACACCGTTATTTTTGGACCAATGTCCCCGGAAAAACCCAATGCGGGAAAATTGGTGTAGCTATTCAGAGGGTTATATTATTATGCAGTTTATCTGAGTACATATGGGTGCCTAATCGGCACAACCGATAGAGAAAAATACATGGCAGCAATACCTCTATATCCGAAAATAGGTATTCACAAAACCTGTCCCACTAAACCCTCTTCGGCACAACTGAAGCTCAGCATTGGCCCTTATGGCCTTTGCATCAGCCTCCTACTGACCTGCATCAGCGCTAGGACCCTCTGCCTCAACCCTTTGAGGCACTGCACAGCCTTTAGGAGCCTCTGTGTCACTCCCTCTGCCCTTTGCGTGGATGACGCAGTCTCTCTAGGTTTTGCGCTACCTCTGCTAGGCTATGCGTAGCATGGACTGGCTGCTGCTCTCGCTCTCTGCTTCCGCGCTGGTCTCTCAGTATTGTCCCTGCCTCTCTGCCTCATACTCACTGCCCCTCGTTGTTGATCATTGATTCAACTTTGCTTAGCAACCCCACTCTAGAAAAATGAATGACTGATCACTTTGTTGTGTTCTCCAAATGACCCTCAAGCCTCTTCTTATATTTTTCTCGTTGGTCCTTCAACGGCCAAGATTAAATCTCTAATCAATGGCTAAGATTAGATTTGGCTTGATCCATGACTTTTGGAACCTTCTAACCCAGTTTTATATTAATACCCATCAATATTCTATTTTTTCTAAGTTTAGACTTAGGAACTCCATTAAAAATATTAATTATTTTAATATCTCCCAAACTGGATAAAATCTTTCCAAACCATTTCTGGGTCTTGGAGATCTCATGTGCTTTAGTCTCTCCAACAATTTTCATGGATAGAGCACATCCGATGCTACACCAAATCAACACTCCCTCTTAGCGAGGATTATGCTCTAGTAATACTCCTCACTGAGCATCACTCTAATTATCTGACACCAGTACATGTGATGATGCTAGGCCTCTCCACCAAACATCCTTTGCACTGTTGCATCCTGTACTGCTGCCAATGGTCCTGCCACTGCCACTGCTGCATCCGTACAACAACTCCCTCTACATCCCTGCTGCTGTTGCTCCATCCTCCCAGCACTGCATCCCCCTCTCATCATGCTGCATCGTGCTACTGCATATTGCAACTCAGTTACTAATCCACCCAACTTCTGACATCCCTGTCAGGCTAGAAACACTCCTGATGTTGAAGCTCTCTCTATCGCTAACAAGTGCTCCCTCTGCTGACCTCTGCGCTGCTGCAACAACTCCCTGCATCTCGCACCGCTGTAAACCTCTTTGTGCCATCCTGCATGTGCGCAACACTCCCGTGCCTCTCGCACTGTTGCAACCTACTAGCCTCATGCTGTCCGGAGACTCCTGCATTTATCACTCTCTGCCGCTCCATCTACATCCGTCTCTAACCACATCTGCCAGTCCTGCTACTCTCTCCTTGGGGCTCCCGTAGCAAGGTAAAATCCAAGAGGTTGGGTACCTCAAGGATCCTGCCCGTCATCACTTGTATTCCTCCTGATTACAGCTTGATGTCTCCCCACTTCTTCTCAAGTGGCACATGAGCACTCATGGCACAATCATCATCCTCCTCGACTTCTTTCTCTGCCTTCACTAGTGTTGCCTTCCAGTCAGAAGCCTCTCCCTTACTCTTCTTCCTCAGACACTGGTTCGCAAAATGACCCAATTACCTATAATGGAAGCACTTGACCTTGGAGAGGTCCTTCTTCTTCCTCTTCTCCTGCTTTCCCGCAGACGCTAGAGCCGCATCCTCTTCCTCCTCCTTTTTGATCCTGACCCCTTTGTCGCTACTCCCTGCCTTAGTCAGCCGTATGATCTCTTCTTGTCGAAGTGCTGCCCATAGTTCTTCCCAATTTGGAAGAATCATCCTGCCCAATTTTCTTTGGACAAATACCTCCCAATCCTCGAAGGCTGTGTTAAGTGCGGTCCTCACCATCAATTCCTCATCCGATGTGGCCCCTATGGAAGTTAGTTGGTCACGGATCTCCTTCAATCGACCAAGGAAGACATCTATCTGCTCTCCCTTCTGCATCTGGCATGCCCTTAGTTGCTTCTCCAGGAGCATCTTCCTCTGCACAGAAGTATGCTGGTACAATGTCTTCAAAGTGTCCCACATCTCCTTTGCCATTTCCTTCTCGACAATATGTGGTACCACATGATCCTTGACCCCATCAAGGATGATGCACTTTTCCTTTTCTATTGCCTCATCATACCTATCATTTGCTACCGGGTCAACTGAGATAGCCATCGTTCTCAAGGCGAAGCCTTTGATGCGATGTCTGTCTAGAAGTGATAAGATCCTGGCCTTCCAGACCACAAAGTTGGAAGCTCCGTCCAACCTATCCTGATCCCTTAGCCCATTCATGGCCATCTCTTTGCTCTTCTTTCGACTCCTCTGAGTCTTTGTACTTCCCTCCTGGAAGTCCTCTGTTTGACTCCTGCTGAGTCTCTCTACTTCCCGTCTGGAAGTTCTCTTCTAGACTCCCTCTAAGTCTTGATTTCCCTCCTAGAAATCCTTCTGCCAACGTCAAGTTGCCCCACTCCGATCGTCTATGCAACTGCAAAACTAATCTAGATTCCTTGACTAGAAATCCGCCTCGGCAGCAACTCCCATCACCTTGGTCTTGCCCTATTAGGTACTGTTTTGACCACAGTACCCCAACAGCTTCGCTCCGCAAACTACCGACAACCTCCTATGCCCCAACAACTGAAGGATTGAGCCTCTTAGATTTGCACAATCCCAGCACCGACAAAACAACTCCCTCAGCCAACTGCGTGAGCCTGTTTCTGTCCTCCTCAGTCTCTGTATTGCCTCTCTCTGGCCCATACTGATGACACAGTCCCTCTATGTCACTCCTTCCTCTGTCGCTTTCTGCAAGGATCAACTCTCTCACTCGAGACAGCTGAATCTACTACAAATTCTCTGCTAAGATGATGCCTTCAGTTTTCCTGTGATCTGCAACCACGTTTTGATACAATGTTGAATTTTCTAAGTCTATCCATTAGAAAATTAATCTGTATTATGCTGGTTTATTTCTTCTACTTGTTTCATTCGAACAAGTTATTTAATACATTTAAATATTGAAATAAACATAATACAGTCACAACATCTATAGATCATCAAATGAAAGAAAATAAGCACACACGTGACACCGTTATTTTTGGACCAATGTCCTCGGATAAACCCAATGCGGGAAAACCGGTGCAGCTATTCAAAGGGTTATATTATTATGCAGTTTATCTGAGTACATCTGGGTGCCTAACCGGCTCACCGGATAGAGAAAAACACACGGCAGCAATACCTCTATCTCCGGAAAAAGGTATTCAGAAAACCTATTCCACGAAACCCTCTCTGGCACAAATGAAGCTCAGTGCTGGCCCTGCTGGCCTCTGCATCGGCTTCCTGCTGACCCGCATCAACCCCAAGACCCTCTGTGTCAGCCCTTTGAGGCACTATGCAGCCTCTACATCACTCCCTCTACCCTCTACATGGATGACACAGTCTCTGTGGGCTCTACGCTACCTCTTCTGGGCTTTGCGTAGCCTGGATTGGCTGCTGCTCTTGCTCTCTCTGCTTTTGTGCTGGTCTCCCAGTATTGTCCCTGCCTCTGTGCCTCGTACTCACTACACCTCGTTGTTGATCATTGATTCAACTTTGCTTAGCAACACCGCTCTAGCAAAATGAATGATTGATCACTCTGGTGTGTTCTCCAACTGACCCTCAAGCCTCTTCTTATACCTTTTTCGTTGGTCCTTCAATAGCCAAGATTAAATCTCTAATCAATGACTAAGATTAGATTTGGTTTGATCCATGACTTTTGGAATCTTCTAACCCAATTTTATATTAATACCCATTAATATTCTATTTTTCCTAAGTTTAGACTTAGGAACTCCATTAAAAACATTAATTATTTTAATATCTCCCAAACTGGGTACAATCTGTCCAAATCATTTATGGGTCTTGGAGATTTCATGTGCTTTAGCCTCTCCACCAATTTTCATGGCTAGAGCACATCTGATGCTAACTCAAATCAACATGATTTTGAGTAGCATCAGATGTGCTTTAGCTCCAAAATTTTGTGGAGGGGCTAGAATACATAAGATCTCCAAGACCCAGAAATCGTTTGGAGAAATTCCACCCAAATTGTGAGTAATTAAAATAATTAATACTTTTAATGTGGTTCCTAAGTCTAAACTTATGAAAATAAAAATATTATTGGGTATTAATAAAAATATGAGTGAGAAGCTTCTAAGAGATGAGGATCAAGTCAGTTTTAATCTTATCCATTGATTAGGAACTTTATCTCAGAGGTTGATTCATCAACAGGAAAAATATAAGAGGAGGCTTGAGGGTCTGTTGGAGACACACCAAGTGATCAGTCAGTTCGATTTTTCTAGGGCGAGATTTGCTGAGAAAATCGAACAAGTGATCTGAATTGCAGTGAGAGGGGTAGAAGCAGAGATTTGGATTGAAAAGGAGTTCCACGCCAAAGAGTACGTGGCAGAGAGGCAATAGTGGCATCAAAGAAGCAGCGCAAAGGCTACGCAGCCCAAGAAGGGGCTCACGCAGTGCTAACGCATGCCAGGAGGGTCTCTTGCAGTGGAAGTGCAGAGTATTCATCAAAAGTCCGAGATTTTGCCGGAGAAGCGAGGTTCTGAGCTAGGAGGGCTGGACAATAGTCTTCCTCCAGCAAAAAGGGTGACACAATCTCCTAGAGGCAAGACGCTAGCCCAAGCAGTGATTGCGGTGGGATTTCACAATGTTTGTCGGAGTCAGGCCACTCAGTGGATTAGTTGTCACTTGGAGAACAAGGTAAACCCTCGTATGTATTTCTTGTTGCCTTGATTTCTTTGAAAGGTTAGCCGGTGTGAAAGGCAACTTGTTGTACTCAGATTCTACTTGCTTAATAATACAAACCCTCTATCTGCTGCATCGGTTTTCCCGCATTGGGTTTTTCAGGGGACATGTTGTCCAAAAATAACAGCGTCCCTTGTGTGTTTGTCTCATATATTGTCTCAGTTTATGATATGTATGCCAGTGTAGTTTGCGGTAGTGTTTTTCATCACTGTTTATAAATTAAATAACTTGTTAAATAAAATAACAAGTAGGAGATGCTAAACCAGTAAATGCAGTAGGATTTCTGTGTCTAGATTCAGAAATTTTCACATTAAGGATGCCTTCAGAACAGCATAACTTGTCTAATATAGATATGGCAGCAGTCTTGGCTATATTGAGAATGCAAGAGGCAAGGCTTGGCTCCATTTCAGTTGGATATGTGAACATGTATTGCACTCACTGTGGGGACATGGTTAAATGAGTGGCAAACAGTATCAAGAGAAAGTGGGGCTGAGAAATAAAGGGGGTCATTCATACAGATATAAAAGGTGCAAACATCTTGACAACAAAAGATGGTTTGTGTCAAACCTGATCAGCAGGGGTGCTGTCTTCTGGGTCCAACTCAGAATTTAGTACTAAGAAGAAACTTCTTTGCTGAAAATTAATGTTTGATACTCTCGCCACATTTAGCATGAAGTAGGGACGAATGTGAAGGTGAATGCCCTTAGAATTCTCTAACTTGTTATTGATTCAAGATCAAATTAAACACTAATTGAAGAGTTTGAAGGAAGAAAACCAGATTTTCATCGATACAGATGTACTATTACAGCATTTGCAGGTCATCAAAATGCTGGTAAGATATGATAATGATCACATTTGTTTCTTGTCATGAACATGGTGATGTTTAACCCATGTTACACAATCTTAAGGCATTGTACAACCAGGTTGTCCAAAGTATATGATTGTAGGAGCACGTTGGCATATTCATCTAGCAGTGTAAAGAGGATCTGCTCCAAGGATTTGGACTGTGAAGATAGTAAATGAAATACCTGTCTATTGATATATAAGTTGTGGAAACCAGCTTCCAGCCTTGCACATCCACATAGGTGTAAATTTGAGCATTTCTCATTGAAGCAGCCTGTGGAAAAAAAAATGTTTGGAGACCTATAGCAGCAACTTTGTGAAACAACACTGGACACTGATTTGAAAACCATAAAATAAAACATATAATATCTCATTTAGAAATTGCTCCATTAAGAGGATGCATCAAATAAGGAATGATGAAAGACTTGGTCAAAGGGAAGGGTGGTTATAACCACTGTTTTCCTTGTTTACAAACTTAAATCCACATTTGTGGAGAGTGGCTGTTATTATTGGAAGAGTGTTTCCTCTTTAGAAGTATTAAAAGGGCTTAAGACATCGTCAAAGGAGGCCCCACTTGTAGAGCGCTCTAGCTATTTTTTGCATATATTCGGGAAGAGCATCCAGCATAAAAGGAGGATGGTTAGAGACAAGAACATGTTCCAAGAGCAACAACCACATTTGTAGGAGTGCTCCATGGTTTAGAGGAGAAGGTTACTTCTTGTTATAATTAAAGACAAAATCATGTTGGAAGAGGAAACCATCCCATCATTACCCCTCACACCTTATTCCATTAGATCCACTTTTCATGGAAGTTTGTTCAGCTTAGATTGGGGAGTTAGTTGGTTATATTGAAGGATGAGCCAAAGATAAGGGCATCCAACATTGATGGCACATTGATATGGGCAAAGGGTGTTTCACCATGTTTCGTTGAGTATTGTTATGGTTTTGCACATGGTGTGGTGTTGTCGCCATCACCTTGGAAGGTAAGCCTATTGCATTGGAAGAGGGGTTCATCCCATTACTTCATGGGATTGGTTGAGCATTTGTGGTTTTGCACATAGTTTGTTGTTCTTGTTGGTACATTGAAGGGTAAGTGCACTTGTCCACCTTGGAAGACACTTGGAAGTTGGATATGCATATTTTGTGGAGCAAAAACACCCTTGGACAAACTTTGGAGGTTGAACATGGCATCTTAGAGCCTTTACTTGCTATCAGTTGTGGACACACCCTTCTTTTGGGGTTGATTTATTGTATATGTGGCTTGAACAACCCATTATTTATGTATTTTGGATTAATTAGTGGTAGAGAAGTATGTATTATTTCTCCGTAGACTAGATCAGAGGATTCCATTTGAAGCATTAATATTTTATTGTAAAAGAGTTGAACATATCTATATATATAGATATTACGCACTTTCTCATTATCACTCATGGTTGGATTTGGGAAGAAATCACTTACCAAATTCTGAAATTTCAATTGGAAACTTTTATGTTTTTCTTGTGCTATTGATGGCAAGCTAGAGCACTCTCATGAAGGTGTTATTTGTGGATGCTTATCAATAAATATATTTTCAAAGAACGAACAGCTTTGTGTGTGATGTAACAATGAGCAGTCCCTTTATTTCCTTGTGGTATTTATTCTTGAATGGCTGTAAATGTGATGTACTTCATTAGTGATGGTGGTATGCCCCTCTTTTCCCTTCGTTGATAGATCCCTTCTCAAAGAGATTGGAAGAATTCTCGTGCAGATTGTTCTCATTGACCTTATTGAAGTTTTTGAAACAAATAGGGTTTGGGTATGTAGTGGACTTCTCTAATCTTCATTTTGGTTCCACATGTGATTTCCAATTGACAAGCCTTAGTTGAGACTATATGCCCAATGAAAAGGAACTAGTTTCCAGTCCTTTCATCTGTTGAAGAATGTAACTAGTGTCTATCTTCATAATTGTATTTGTCAAAAGAAAGAAAAAAATTATTGTTGAAAGAAATTGACTTATTAAAGCATGGATTTCATGCTTGGGTCAATAGTCAATAGGTCAATCCTCCATTGTAGGCTTATAGTATTATGTCCTGAGTCATTGTCATCATTATTTTATTCTAGATCCTTCATGGGATTTTTGTGTCAAGAAAGAAAAATCATTTTTTATGCATATTCTCCTCCTCCACCAAGTTGGCTTCCTAATCCTTCAAGTAGACCTCAAAAGCAGTTGACAAGTCAGCCTAAATATGGAAATTCAAGCTACTATATATAAGAATGTATTCGACCTATTGAAGCACAGAGAGAAGGCATTCGATCTGTAATGGACAAGAAGTGCAAGATACTAGAAGGAGAAGTCTATCTTATGCGAAGAAAAAAGGAAGCCTAGAGAAAGTATAAATTGTGTTTCTCTATCACTCGTGTCAACTTATTGAAGTATTACAGGACCAAAAATGCAGAACTGAGTTAGGAGACCAAAATTGCAAAAGTAAGAAGAAAGGGATCGAAACCCTAATTGGAATGATAGTTTGACTTGATACCTAGAAGATTGAATTATTTATGGAAGTCCGACTTGGTGGAGTGATGTCATTTTCCTACTTAGGAAATATAGTGATAAATAAAGAAAAAATGCACATGTAACACATAAAATCCAACATGCAGTAAGTGACCCACAAATTTAGCCAAGAAATGTGTAGAACCGAGCCATTTTATTATATATGCAAGTGGAAAGTATAAATCTGAATGGAGTGTGTGCACATGGGCTTGCTAAAGCAAGTTTGACAACCCCAGGTGAGAAATTATGTTGCCCAACTGCTAAGAAGTAATTCCCCCTTTTATTTCTGCGTTGGTCCTGGGAATTTGCTATTGCTGGGTGGAAAAAAGATGTTGTTTGGCCCCTATAGAGTGCTCAGAAAATTATGAGAAATTAACCCTAGCCTCTCCTCAAGAAACTCACAAAAACCCCGAAACATTTGGGCATGGTTCCAACCTCCAGGAAATTCACCCCAATTTCAGCTTACTCCTCAATCCACTGGGTAATTCGAACCCCTGGGTAATTTTGCTTCCTAAGTCCACCAAAAATGTTGAGCAACCTTCTCCCAAATTCTCCTTATGCCTCCAAGCCAATCCAACTCCAAAATTTTGGAGTTAAACCCCACAACAAGAAACCACACCAAAGAACTGTGCAGGCCCAATCCAACCACTTTTGCGCTAGCCCATATGAAGAAAACTCGACCTGTTCAAGCAAACCTCTACAAAATTGTTGCTAAACCACAAGGGAATTTTTTCCTAAATTTCCAACACTGATACTACTCTCCCCAGGAATGCATAGTCCCTATCTGTGCCCAAACTTCTCCAGAATGCCATGAAATATCTTGTCACGATATCTCTGAAGCAACTCCACAATGCTCCAATGGCTCCCCTTGGGTGGCACTCGAAGTCCATCAAAGAAAGAGTTAAGACTTCCCCTTGGATATCCCGTATGTTGAACAACACTTGCAGACTTGGTTCAATGACTCAATCATGTTAGGTAAGTTTGATTGTCAAAGGTTCAAAATTCCCCAAATTATGCAAGCTTCTCCTATTTATCCTTGAGCTTCCTTTCTCCATGTGGGTCCCATGCATCGACCCCCTCTTTCCTTTCTCTCTCCAAGAGTGTGAATTGTCCAAGGGGTGTGTATTTCCATATGGGGGTGGCCCCCACCATCCACTAAGAAATCTATTTGCCCCTTTTTCCCTATGTTAGAGTCTGCCTTAGCCAAAAATTGCAAGTGGAGTCCCTAAGTCTAAACTTAGGGAAAATTAAAATATTAATGTGAATTAATATAAAACTGTGTTAGAATGGTCCAAAAGTCATGGATCAAGCCAGATCTAGTCTTAGCCATTGATTAGGGACTTAATCTCGGCCATTGATGTGTCAATAGGAAAAATATAAGAGGAGGCTTGAGGGTCACTTGGAGAACACACCAGATGATTAGTCATTCTATTCTCTAGAGCGAGGTTTGCTAACAGAGATAGAATCAGTGATCGGGAGAGCAACTGAGGGGCATTGAGAATAGAGAAATAGAGAAGGCATAGATTGTGCCAGGAGAGCAGCGCAGTAGCCAAGGAGGTTGATGCAGAGCCTGCAAGGGCTCACGCAGGGCCGCACAGACACAACCAAGTGTTGCACAGAGCACCAAAGGGGCCAGCGTAGATGACTCAGAGGCTCCTAGAGCTGACGCAGGGCCTCCTGGGGCTGATGCAGGTCCAACGTGAGACAGGGAGGGGCTAACGCAGTCCAGATTGGACAGACGTTGGTGTTGCAGGAGCAGTTTTGTGCTGAGGAGCTGCTGGAAGGGTTTTCAGGGTTTCAGCCAGGAGATTTCTCTCAAACTGTGAGGTATAGCTGCTAAGGAAATTTTCTGTTGGGTAGGCCAACTATGGCACCCAGATTGTACTCTGATATTGCTTAATAAGAAAACCCTCAGATAGCTGCACCGATTTTCCCGCATTGGGTTTTTTCAGGGACATTGGTCCAAAAATAATGGTTCCATGTGGTGTGTTTGTTCTTGTTTCTTTTAGTTGCCGATCTGTAATATGTTGAGTATGCACTGGTGTTTATTTTTAGTATTTACTTTGTAAATAACTTTTAAAGAAAAATTAACAAGTAGGTAGGAATAAATCAAGGAAAGTGCATGAAAGGTTTCTAAATTAAGTAAACTCAGAAACTTCAACATAAAGCATCCTATCCATATAAGGCTCAGGAAGGTGACATACCAATAGACATGTGATATGTAGTATTATAGCAATACTCCCCCAAGTGTAGCCATCTCGCCCAAGCTTGCTACTGCCCTATGACATAGTTCTGAAAATCCCCCTCCAGCCACTTGTTAACTATCTCGGTCTGCTCATCTGTCTGGGGGTGGTAGTTGCTACTAGGGGTAAGCTCTATGCCCACTAGCCTAAAGAGCTCCTACCAAAAAGCCCCCATGAAGTGGCTGTCCCGATCATTGACTATGGTATAGGGAAGACCATGTAACAAGAAAATCTCCCTAAAGAATAACTCCGCAACTTTCGAAGTAGTGTACTTGGCGGGAATAGTGAAAAAGTGGGCATGCTTCGTGAACTAGTCCACCACCACATATATATAGTCATGACCTTGCACCATAGGGAGTCATGTGATGAAGTCCATCGAGATGATCTCCCACTTCCCCTCCGGAATGGGAAACGATTGCAATAACCCAACGGGATGAGTCAACTCCCCCTTGTTCCTCTAGCAAGCCTCACACTCCTGCATATGCCTCAACACCTGCCCCTTCAGGCCCCTCCAAGTGAAACATGCCCTAACTGTCCTGTAAGTCTTTAGGAACCCCTAGTGTCCTGTAAGTCTTTAGAAACCCCTAGTGTCCTGACAAAGGCGAATCATGGGTTGCATGGAGAATATTCTCCCTCAACTGTGAACCAGGTACAAGATATATTGTTAATTTTAGGTATGTTCTATGCTAGAGCAATTTATTTCAATTTTCACAGTTAACTCATTATGTTTTCCAGATTAGCAATCACATCAACATTAAAGTAAACTGCAGATAGAACATAAATATAAATCGCAGAAGACAAGCCAAGACAAGAGGACACAAGATGTGGCGCGAGCCAAGGACAAACCCCACAATGTGTGGAGAAACCCTTTATCAATTCTTCTTTTATGTTCTTCAAAGTTCAACAGAGAAAGAGAGAGAGAGATAGTACATTTACAACAGAAGTCAACACTTTGACTTATCTAGATCTAGCATAGATTATTTCGTATAACGATGAGAGCAGTTGAATACATTCTGCTTCAACTGATTCTCCAAGGTGATGGCTTCACCTATTGTAGTGTTACGTCTCATCCATTTGCCGCATCTTACTGTGTAGTACCATGCTACCCCATCACAGTGTAGGACCTAGATGACTGAGCTGCTCTCATCACGCTGCTCATTGTGTTGCATATTTCCATGGTCTCATCCATCATCAAGTTGCCCATGCTCATGATTACATGCTGTCCATGCTCCATGCATCATTGTGCTGCCTATGCACATGATCTCATTCATCATCATCCATCATTGCTTCATTGAGATCTTGACCTTGCTAATATATAATGAGGCTGCTAGAAGTCAGGTCCGGATATTTCCACTAGGATAACCATTATACCGAGGCTGTGTCTCTTCATTCCCAGATATGCCGAGACTGCGTCCTCCTGTCATGCGTATGTCTAACCTCTATAGTCTGTAGTCAGCTAAGTTGCAGGAAACGCAGGGGCAGGGGTCATTTCCGTACGGAAACGAAACGGAAACGCGTTTCCGCGTACCGTACGGCGTGGAAACTCGTTTCTGTCCGTACGGGCGCATTTCCCGAAATGGAAACACGCCCGTACGGACGGAAACGCGTTTCCACGCCGTACGGGCCCCATTTCCCACAAAATAACACTTGTTTTAAATTTTTTTTTCCTAATTAATTTTTAATTTTTTTTAGGGTTTCTAATCACTTCTAGAAACCATTTCTAAAGTTATAAAATAGCAGTGCCTCTCATTCTCTCATCACACTATTCAGCAAGGAGTTTCTCTTGGAGATTGGCAGTTGTTTCAGTAGCTGGTGTTTTGAGCATTGAGCAAAGTAGATTTCAGCAGCGGGAGAAAGAGATTCCAGTAGCAAGAGAAGGAGATTTCAACAAGAGATTTCTGTAGTAGCAGATTTGGCTCAGCTACAGTCATATTTCTCTTCTCTTTTCTGGCATTTCCGGGTAGTTTCAACCACAGAAAAT